>CAWUFW010017421.1:0-155000 GCA_963921515.1 Calotriton arnoldi
CACGCGCGTTTGGTTACGTATTGGAACACCTGCAGCTGAGCAGAGTGACATGAATGCATGAAACCATTGGTAGTCTTAATTCCACTATGCCTGATCTGTAACCGGGCCCCTACATTTACTTGTATCACATGTTCTTACACTCCCTATCTCTTTGCTGTCTGCATGATCAATCTCCTCACACTCTGTTTCTTTTCACATACCACAAAGTCCACAGGCTCTATATACCCAAACCCCTCACGCAACCAGACTATGGGCCCGAGTTATATGTTGGCGGCAAGGAAACTCCTTTGCAACTGAGTTTCTTCCCCCCAACATAGTGGTCCGTTTTCTCAGTTTAATTTTGAGTGAACCATCAGTTGGCCACGGCAGACTACTCCTTCTCTACCGTGGCCAACCTTCTCTGACAGCCCAGGGAGTAAAGGTCATTGCAGAAATGTCTACCTGTCCACCTACCCATTTTAGATGGGTAGACATTTAGGGGCCGATTCCGATCTCGGTCGGAGGCGCACCCAATACCATTCGGTCGGGAAAAAAGCCATGCGAAAGCCAGTTTCCCGACCGATCCGTACAGCACACCGAACGAGCAAGTACGATGCGCACAACAGCAAAAATTCCGGCCGAGCCGTACTCACCCAAACCAGGTCCTGTTCTCCGACCGAGGCGAATCCGGAAACGCCGAATCGAGTCGCACGGAAGGGAAAATGCAGCCCCGTCCGGCCGGACAAGTACGATGCGCTTCCGTACGCGCCGAACCCGTCGCTACGCACGGCACGTCAAAGCATCCGGGAGAGGCGCACATAAGCTCCGAATCGCGCCACAACACGATCCACGGCTACGAGACGAACACAGCACAGACGAGGACGACGCGAAGCGACGAGGACGAAGCGAAGCGACGAGGACGAAGCCAAGCGACGAGGACGACGCGAAGCAACGAGAAGGACGAACGACACGAACCAACCATGAATCCCTTCGTCCCGATCATACCAATATTCTACATCTACTACCGGAACAGGCACGGACGCG
Organism: Calotriton arnoldi; assembly: GCA_963921515.1. Classification (NCBI taxonomy): domain Eukaryota; kingdom Metazoa; phylum Chordata; class Amphibia; order Caudata; family Salamandridae; genus Calotriton; species Calotriton arnoldi. Next base: position 1,024 of record CAWUFW010017421.1, read on the forward strand.
TACGGCGCAGAAGGTAAGTCAGACACCAACCACAAAACACATACAACACGTACACGACACATCACACACATACACGGGGAATCTGAATATACTTGCAACAGCAGCACCATAGGGGCGGGATGCCCATCACCAATGCCACATATGCACACAGGGGCCTGAATGCGCACCACCACCCCTACCCAGGGGGGCTGGATGCCTACCACTACTACCACCCTTAGCCAGGGGGGCTGGATGCCTACCACTACTACCACCCTTAGCCAGGGGGGCTGGATGCCTACCACTACTACCACCCTTAGCCAGGGGGGCTGGATGCCTACCACTACTACCACCCTTAGCCAGGGGGGCTGGATGCCTACCACTACTACTACCACCCTTAGCCAGGGGGGCTGGATGCCTACCACTACTACCACCCTTAGCCAGGGGGGCAGGATGCCCACCACTACTACCACCCTCACCCAGGGGGGCTGGATGCCTACCACTACTACCACCCTCACCCAGGGGTGGCAGGATGCCTACCACTACTACCACCCTCACCCAGGGGGGCTGGATGCCTACCACTACTACCACCCTTAGCCAGGGGGCAGGATGCCCACAACTACTACCACCCTCACCCAGGGGGGCAGGATGCCTACCACTACTACCACCCTTAGCCAGGGTGGCAGGATGCCTACCACTACTACCACCCTTAGCCAGGGGGCAGGATGCCCACAACTACTACCACCCTCACCCAGGGGGGCAGGATGCCTACCACTACTACCACCCTTAGCCAGGGTGGCAGGATGCCTACCACTACTACCACCCTTAGCCAGGGGGCAGGATGCCTACCACTACTACCACCCCAACCCAGGGGCGGCTGGATGCCTACCACTACTACCACCCTTAGCCAGGGGGCTGGATGCCTACCACTACTACCACCCTTAGCCAGGGGGCAGGATGCCTACCACTACTACCACCCTTAGCCAGGGGGCAGGATGCCTACCACTACTACCACCCTCACCCAGGGGGGCTGGATGCCTACCACTACTACCACCCTTAGCCAGGGGGCAGGATGCCTACCACTACTACCACCCTCACCCAGGGGTGGCAGGATGCCTACCACTACTACCACCCTTAGCCAGGGTGGCAGGATGCCTACCACTACTACCACCCTTAGCCAGGGGGGCAGGATGCCTACCACTACTACCACCCTTAGCCAGGGGGCAGGATGCCCACCACTACTACCACCCTTAGCCAGGGGGGCTGGATGCCTACCACTACTACCACCCTTAGCCAGGGGGCAGGATGCCCACCACTACTACCACCCTCACCCAGGGGGGCTGGATGCCTACCACTACTACCACCCTCACCCAGGGGTGGCAGGATGCCTACCACTACTACCACCCTTAGCCAGGGTGGCAGGATGCCTACCACTACTACCACCCTTAGCCAGGGGGCAGGATGCCTACCACTACTACCACCCTTAGCCAGGGGGCAGGATGCCCACCACTACTACCACCCTTAGCCAGGGGGCTGGATGCCTACCACTACTACCACCCTTAGCCAGGGGCGGCTGGATGCCTACCACTACTACCACCCTTAGCCAGGGGGCTGGATGCCTACCACTACTACCACCCTTAGCCAGGGGGCAGGATGCCCACCACTACTACCACCCTCACCCAGGGGGGCTGGATGCCTACCACTACTACCACCCTTAGCCAGGGGGGCTGGATGCCTACCACTACTACCACCCTTAGCCAGGGTGGCAGGATGCCTACCACTACTACCACCCTTAGCCAGGGGGCAGGATGCCTACCACTACTACCACCCTTAGCCAGGGGGGCAGGATGCCTACCACTACTACCACCCTTAGCCAGGGGGCAGGATGCCTACCACTACTACCACCCTCACCCAGGGGTGGCAGGATGCCTACCACTACTACCACCCTTAGCCAGGGTGGCAGGATGCCTACCACTACTACCACCCTTAGCCAGGGGGCAGGATGCCTACCACTACTACCACCCTTAGCCAGGGGGCAGGATGCCCACCACTACTACCACCCTTAGCCAGGGGGGCTGGATGCCTACCACTACTACCACCCTTAGCCAGGGGGCAGGATGCCCACCACTACTACCACCCTCACCCAGGGGGGCTGGATGCCTACCACTACTACCACCCTCACCCAGGGGTGGCAGGATGCCTACCACTACTACCACCCTTAGCCAGGGTGGCAGGATGCCTACCACTACTACCACCCTTAGCCAGGGGGCAGGATGCCTACCACTACTACCACCCTTAGCCAGGGGGCAGGATGCCTACCACTACTACCACCCTCACCCAGGGGTGGCAGGATGCCTACCACTACTACCACCCTTAGCCAGGGTGGCAGGATGCCTACCACTACTACCACCCTTAGCCAGGGGGCAGGATGCCTACCACTACTACCACCCTTAGCCAGGGGGCAGGATGCCCACCACTACTACCACCCTTAGCCAGGGGGGCTGGATGCCTACCACTACTACCACCCTTAGCCAGGGGGCAGGATGCCCACCACTACTACCACCCTCACCCAGGGGGCTGGATGCCTACCACTACTACCACCCTCACCCAGGGGTGGCAGGATGCCTACCACTACTACCACCCTTAGCCAGGGTGGCAGGATGCCTACCACTACTACCACCCTTAGCCAGGGGGGCTGGATGCCTACCACTACTACCACCCCCACTCATAGGATGGACAATGCATGACACAACAAGCACACCACAACCTAGGGAATGCAAGATTAAGACATCCCCCCACCACCATGACAAGCGTGTGTAGGCTGTGTCAAATGCCTACAACACCGAACATGACTTTCAACATACAATGTGACCCCCTAGCACATGTGCCACACATATATGTGTGTGGCACCCACAATGCAAGCAGCCCATGACCATTGTGGCAATGGGGCCTAAACCCCCATCATCACAGTGACCAAAAGGTAAGTGTGGGGTCCATAGCTGAAGCACATTTTGACCATTGTGGCAATGGGGTCCAAACCCCCATCATCACAGTGACCAAAAGGCAAGTGTGGGGTCCATAGCTGAAGCACATTTTGACCATTGTGGCAATGGGGTCCAAACCCCCATCATCACAGTGACCAAAAGGCAAGTGTGGGGTCCATAGCTGAAGCACATTTTGACCATTGTGGCAATGGGGTCTACACCCTCATCATCACAGTGACCAAAAGGTAATTGTTGACAAAGAAAGAGCTGCAACTGCCAAACTGCATGGATCATTCCTGCTCACAGAACCAAAAACTCATCTGTGGCAAAGTAGTGTATGTGTCCCATTGCAACATAAATTGGGGGAGCCAAATACTGCAGTGCAAATGAAACATTCCTTTGGCCATGTGCAGACAAACAACACCCATGGGGGCTGAGACCGTCAACAGTCATCAATGACACAATGACAGAAGTGACCATCAGAATGCAGAACCACATATTTGCACCAATGGGCACACAAATGCAGATACCCTGTGGAGACAGCAGATGTGAGGTGAACAGATACCATACCATGGCAGCAATGGGACACACAAACCATGATCACTGTGCTGACCGATGACCTAGGAGTCCCAGGGACAGCAGGGGAAACACACCAAACAACATACAGCCAATGGCACACCCAAGATATGCCAATGCAGTGGTGCAGATGCACAAACACAAACAGGCAGACCAACACTGTCATCATACACAGCAGGTGAGGGGTGGGGGTGCCAGTGTCCCCAGGCAACCACACAACACATGAGGAGAGCTGAATACCAATCATACAGATGTGCATACACTGCCACACTAAGGTAACTCATGGATCCAAATCCCCTATGTGGGCAAGCAGGCATTGTCAGGTGAGAGGGAGCACAAAACACACATGTCACACAGGCACGTAGGAACAACAACTGACACAGCAAGTCACAGACACACCACAGCACCACCCCCAGGGCCCCCACAATGTGGTGACCCTGGGCTGAATAAAAATACCACTGTGATGACAAAGCTAAATGTCGTTCACACTATGAACCACAGTCAGGTGTCCTGAGCAACAAACTACCATCACACCTACACAAGCACAAATCAATCAGCATGGCCAGTAAGCCAAGGCCAACATGGAGGCAGGGGCCTAGCCGGGCAACAACTCTCATCTGCACACACTCAACACCACACCCCTCGACCTCCAACAATGTGCAGCAGTGAAGTACACATGCACTGGTGACATTGCACATGCACCCATGACTATTCCAGGGTGGTGGGTGGGAACCAAGGTGTAGAAACACATCACACATGGCCACTCAACAAGACTCCTGAATGTCTGACACACTGCACACTACGCTGTACATGGACATGACGGCAATACCACACCGACCAATGGGATCCCAGCCACAGTCACACACCAATGAAGAAGCCAAGGTCACCCACAACGAACACACATAGACAACTTCCAACATTGCAGCTCTGACCCTGAGGAGTGGCAGCAGTCACACACACAACATGTCACAATCACTGAAAGATAACACAAACTGGAAATCACATGACAGGGGCAAACAACAAGTGCCAAGGGGAAACCTGACTGTGACCCATCTGCGTCTGCACACAAACTCAGCCCTGACAGCAAACACACCTATGGGTGACACCCTGATGACCAGTAATGTGCCATGCACCCACATCACAGAGAACACAGGGAGAAGACTTTGGGGGAACATAGCTCAAGTCAGCAAGCATCACAAACAGGTACAACACTAGGGATCACAGCATGCGCAGATGAATGGAAGTGAACACACAGACATGCACATACAACACACACCTTGGGTGCAGGCAATGTCACACGTGTACACACTGCCATGAGGGGACTCCACTCCTGTGTGAGGAAAGCTGTGCCATATGTTGCCTCAGTAGGGCCCCATCATGTCAGCTGAGCACTTGGTCACACAATCAACAATTAGCACCAAATGAGGGCTCCCATCACATCAGCCTGGTCATGGATGTGCCAACGGAATCATCAGCACAGATCCAACACACTTGTATAGCAATGTTGCACTGACTACACGGATGAGTCCCTCCCCATTGATGCCCAAACCTGCATGTCCACTGGAGATGGCAACACGGTCAGGGAAGTAGACAAATGCAACGATGGCAGGCACAACAGATGTGCAGGGGTGGAAGCCACAGATATGAAATTGCCAATGTAAGTAGGAAACCCATTGCCAAATACTGAACACATGACACCCTCAGATGCTGCTATTGATGACATGGATACACCACATGATAGGACACATTCCCCCTGGACCACATGGGTTCCTGCACAGTAACACTTCATAATCATGAGACCAGATATCACCATCACTGCAGCAAGGGCATGGTTAGCTGCACCAACAACATGTACATCTGAAGCATGAGCACTAGAGAAAAGAAAGTTGCTTTATTCAGCATATGTGTTGAGGCCAAACGAAGTCCTGAAAAAAGAGCAAAGGCCAATGGCCAGTCCATTGTCAAAGTTCAAACAGGGTGACACTGGCAGATGTCACCCTACGCATGCCTGCACAATACCAGGGACAATCCACTAGGAGGGGCAACCGGGGGGCAGGCCAGGCACCGCAGGGACAGGATCAGGGCTCACCAGGGGGAGTCAGGGAAGGGGTGGTGGGTGCAGGAGAGCCACTGACAACTGCAGTGGAGGTGTCTGACATGGTGTGTGCCGGCACAACTGGGGGGCATGACACAGATGTCGTGGGTGCCGGCACAACTGCAGTGGACCCTGCAGATGGGGTGGACAGGTCCGCCACTGCAGTGCCCAAGTCAGACAGGGCGGTAGTGGACTCCACTGCAGTGCCTACCTCCAGGGGAGGAGAATGGGGAACAGGCAAGGTGGGTTGGACAGAGGGGGGACACCCTCACCACATCAGTGGCACAGACAAGCGCAGCGGGGGTGTGGTGCTGGGAGAGCAAGTGGCAGGGGGAGAAGGCCGGAGCATCTTGGGGATGGTATATCTGTGGGTGGGGGAACCTGGGGCAGGGTGTGGTGGGGGCACCTGTGCAGTGGGGGCCTGAGGGATGGAGGACGGAGACCTTGTGCCTGAGCTGCAGGGTGGTGGCGGGGTCTTGCTCTTAGCACTCCGGGGGACTTGCGGGTGGGGGCCTCAGTCCGTCTGCGCCTGGGGGAGGGTGTCCGGGGGCGAGGGGCACTCTGCTCCGTGTGGGTGGGCTTCCTCTTCCCCCGGGATGCTGGAGCAGCTTCATCGGTGGGGAAGAGGCCGAGGTCACAGAGGAAGAGCTGCTGTGACTTTGGGGTTGCAGGTGAGGCAAGGGAGGGTGCTTTGGAGGGAGAGGGAACTGAGGACTGCGCAGTGCATGTGGATGCGTGTGTGTGTTCCAGGGCCCCATCCCCTGTGAGTCTGGCTTCAGTCCCCTGAATGTGCGTGCGTGTGCGTTTTGTCATTGGCGTGTGTGTCAGTGTGCTGGATGTGTGTGTGCTGGTGTGTGCCTGTGCCAGTGTGTGTGTGCCTGGGATGGGTAAGGTGCTGGGGAGTGTGGATGGAGCAGAGGCAGGAGGGGTGAGGGACCGTTTGAGGAGGGACACTGCTGCCGTCAGGGAGGAGTCCATGGACCTATTGCCCCTCTGTAGGTCAGACATGCCCGATGAGATGCCCTCCATGAACGACACCAGCTGAGTCAACAGCGCGGTGTGCGCATGGAGGACACTCAGCATGGCTGTCTGCCCTACATGGAGCTGGCGAAGGAGGTACACAGACTCCTCACTCAGGGCAGCAGGGGACACAGGGGCAGGGGGTGCGGTGCCTGGCCCAAAGGAGACACGCTCCCGGACATGGGAGCCTCCACGGACCTGGGGAATGGGAGCCGATGGGAGGGCGGTGGTGGTGCTGGTGGTGGCGGGGACAGCAACACTAGCTGGGGTGTGGTGGCTGCTGACACCCGCCTCCACAAGGGAGTCATCCTCCGAGTTGCTCTGGTCCTCAGCTGAGGTGGATGCTGCTGAGGACTCCTCGGTGTGGCTCCCCTCGCCCTCCGTGCCACTGGGTCCCTCCGACCACTCCTCGGCTGCTGACCCAGTCTGGCTCTCCGGCTCCTCCTGGTCCGTGGAGCTGTCCCCTTCCGTGGCCGTGGATGTATCTGCAAACAATGGGGAAACAGACAGACATCAGTCACCTGCACCAAACGCACACACCACTGTGAGCACAGCACATTACAGAGCAAGCCCTGGCATCATTAGTTGTACATTGCTAAAAGTGCCCTAATTGAACAGGAGAAGTCAATTGTCAGTCTGATGCCAAGCATGGCACTCACATCCCACATGGCCTTGCACCCATCTGTCTGGTGTCTGTTGGATTGCAACACCCCAGTGTTGACACATGCACCAAGTACACAGTAGTTGGACAGTGCAGAGGACACGGTGTGGACACATCACAGCTCTTGCCACTGAGTCAGTACAGGTTTACGGATGTAAGGGATGCCCAGAGTCAAATAGGAAATGCATGTGATGCATTCCAGCGACAGACACCATGATGCACCCATGTCCTGATAGCCAGCGCCACTATGGTGTGCATGTAGCACATGTCACTCCCCTGCAGGATCACCAATCAGTAGACACATGCCATGGCGGAGGCATGACTGCAAAGTCATACATCACTGTCTCAGTGATGTATGACTTTGCAGCCAGACAACAACACTCTGCACTGTGTCACAATAGTAGGTCATGGGGAATGCAAGTCCTGGAGCTGCACAAGTGCACATGTACATCCCCCCACAACACATCCTCTTAACCCTCATCTGTCCAGGTCATACCTATTGGACATATGGGAGACCTGTGACACTACCCTCTGAACCTGAGCCCCTCACACTCTGCTGTGCATGGGGAACAGCTGCCTGAACTTCACATTTACATGCCCCAGTCTGCATGGGCAGCTGATCAGACACCTATGTGTCACACAAGTATCGTCTCCTATGGTCACATCTCCAGTGGCATGCTGAGCCCCTACCAAGAAACTCCACAGCAGTCCTGGCGACTAATCCACAGCACACTGACACAGAGGCAGACACCTGAGGGGTCAAAACACTGTGCACAATGTGTCCTCTGATACACGGGAGTGGGAGTACAGAGTGTATTGTATGGCCTGGAGTAGGCATGACTGTCCAGCCCCACATGAATGAGGGATGAGCCCTGGACTGTAGGCAGCTGGCTAAGTATGTGTGACACACGTCATATACATACTCCTGGGGCCCAAACATTGTTCCCACCCGCAGCATGGGTGTGTGCCAGGTACCCCAGCCACATGTGGTGGATCAGCTCAGCAATTGGACCACAGATCAAAGTAACACGCTGAATACATGTCAGAATACAGGCATTGTGTAAGCAATGGACCCACCCATGATGCCCACCACAGAGTCAGGGAAACAGATGCTGTCTCCCACCTTGAGTCAAGCAAACTGCAAGGACACAGTCCTAAGTGACAGAATTCCCTGCATGTAAGGGCCACACCTGGGTATCAGATGAGGAGTGGGCAGTGCACAATAGAGGGACATGGCTCCTGGACAACATGACTGCTGTACTGTGGCAGTTCAACCTGGCCCGAGGAGGGCACATAACATGTTAGACAGAGTACACAGTGCAGTCTTTGACTCACCCCTCCTTGCTGCTCTCTGGCCTTCAGCTGCCCATCCAGGTCTGGAAAGACCACCGCCAGGATCCTGAGCATGTGGGGGGTCAGGGTCCGTGTTCCGCCCCTCCTGCGAGGAGGCGACAGCTTCAGCTGGACCCGTGCAATCCTCCGGGTCCAGCCCCGAAGGTCCTGCCACCTCTTTTGGCAGTTGCGGATCCGGCGCTTGTAGACCCCCACGGACCGGACAGCCCGGACGATGTCCTTCCATATCTCATGCTTCCGATGGGCAGAAGCCTGTCAGGATGACAAAGTGATAAGGCCATTACTACACATGCAACATATCCGTGCATGACACAGTTGCATATACATGTCGCAATCACAGGGGCACATGGTGTACCCAGGCAGTGCACGGCTGCCCATGGACAGTTTTCCAGAAGTCACTACATGGTATCATAGCATGGGGAGTAAAACCCTGTTCAGAAGCACTGTCACTGCACCATACCTGTCCAGTGCAAGTCACTACACACTATGGGGGGTGACAACTACTCAGTGAGCCTGCTAGCCAGTGGTGTGCTGACTCTCAGCCTTGCTAGTCAGACAAAATGCACATTCAGAAAGGCAGTGCACAGAACACTCACCTGCTCCCCTGGTGTCCCATACAGCTTGCTGTACTGTGGAAGTAGGCTGTCCAGCAGGGCCTGGTTCTCTTCAAGGCTGAAGGCTGGGGCTCTCTCCACAGTACGTGCCATTGCAGGGTCCAGAGGGGCAGAGACAGCAGCAGTGCAGTGGCAGATGTCGTCCTGGAGCATGTAGTGCAGGCAAGTGGGCTCTCAGGGGAACATGCAGCAATATATATGTGCTGGAGAGGCAGATACTGTCCCTTGTGTCCAAAGTGATAGGTCCAAGTCGTTTGCATCTTCTGAATCTGGCCAATCCATGGAATAGCAGCACCAAAACACGCCCACAGCATCCTTCAAAATTTCAACTTCATGACATACATGATTTTGCAACATTGTTGTGGGTGACCAACTGATTTTCCAGCAACCGACTCGTTCGAATATTCGAAAACGCGTCCGTTGCCAGGCAAGCCCATTGTCAATGGGTGCGCACCGATCGGTCCATTGAGGTACAACGCGCACAGGGGTACAACGCGTACCCGCACACATTGAATGCAATGGGCCGGCCGGAGGCACCGATCGGTCCATTGCAGTACAACGCGCACAGGGGTACAACGCGTACCCGCACACATTGAAAGCAATGGGCCGGCCGGAGGCACCGATCGGTCCATTGCAGTACAACGCGCACAGGGGTACAACGCGTACCCGCACACATTGAATGCAATGGGCCGGCCGGAGGCACCGATCGGTCCATTGCAGTACAACGCGCACAGGGGTACAACGCGTACCCGCACACATTGAATGCAATGGGCCGGCCGGAGGCACCGATCGGTCCATTGCAGTACAACGCGCACAGGGGTACAACGCGTACCCGCACACATTGAATGCAATGGGCCGGCCGGAGGCACCGATCGGTCCATTGCAGTACAACGCGCACAGGGGTACAACGCGTACCCGCACACATTGAAAGCAATGGGCCGGCCGGAGGCACCGATCGGTCCATTGCAGTACAACGCGCACAGGGGTACAACGCGTACCCGCACACATTGAATGCAATGGGCCGGCCGGAGGCACCGATCGGTCCATTGCAGTACAACGCGCACAGGGGTACAACGCGTACCCGCACACATTGAATGCAATGGGCCGGCCGGAGGCACCGATCGGTCCATTGCAGTACAACGCGCACAGGGGTACAACGCGTACCCGCACACATTGAATGCAATGGGCCGGCCGGAGGCACCGATCGGTCCATTGCAGTACAACGCGCACAGGGGTACAACGCGTACCCGCACACATTGAAAGCAATGGGCCGGCCGGAGGCACCGATCGGTCCATTGCTGTTCAACGCATCACTGTACATGTGACTGGCATATGTCAGCATGCCTGTCTCAGATGGACATATGCCAGCCACAGATAGCTCCCAGGGAGTGAGGGGCACACCTACATCACGACAGCCTGTCCAAACCTTATCATAAGGCATGTAAGGCTGCATTTCCTATTGTGTGTATGTTGGTGTACATGTTGTCCTGTGGGTGTCACCTGTGGGCAGCCACCCCCAGGCTGTGCACGTGTTAATGGGGACAGGATCCTGGGTGTTACGTGTACGTGACCACTGTGATGTGCAACTGTTCATATCTGTGCATGTGCCATGGTCACATTTCACAGTGGTGTTTGTGTATGTCATGTCACATACCCCGTGAGTCCCATGTGGGACGGTATGTTTGAGCCAGGGTGTCCCAGTGGCACAATAGTGATGGCCCTCCACAGTCTTTGTGCATGTAGTGTTTACAATGTCTCTGATTTCATGTGCACAATGGGAGACAGTCTCCACATCCACGTTGTGTGTGCATGGACTCTGATGTTGTGCGTGTGTGTCACAGACGTCCATGGCTCTCCTGCCATGGCAAGTGTGGCCACTACCTGTGGGGGTCATGTTTGTTTTGTTGTGGTGTACACATGATACTCCAGGTGATGCCAGTGTCCATGTGGCATTACAGGGTCCCTGGGAATGTGCCTGTCGTTGAGCTGTGGTGCCTGGGGCACATCTGTCCTCACATGTCACTGGGGGGTGACTGTGACACAGCATCATGATATCCAATGGGCCAACCTGGGACAAATTGATGCCACCTGTAGGACCGTGTTGACAGATGTTGGCCATGTATGTACCATACATGTCGTTCCGGTACTGCACACTTCATGTAGTTGTGCCTCATGATGATGTATGTTGGGATCTTGAGTGTGTTCAATGCCGCATATGTGGGGTGACTGACGATCTTGCTTACTTCTCCTCTGCACTGCAGGGCTCCTGCTGTCCATCGGCCATTCCCAGACCTGGCAACGATGGTGGAACGGGACAGCATCCGACGGTACCGCTTCACCAGGCAGCTGATTGAGGATTTGGCAGTGCAGTTGTCCCCACATTTGCAGCCTGGCCGGCCGTATCCTACAGCGCTGACCCCCAAGGTGAAGGTGATGGCAGCCCTACACTTCTTTGCCACCGGTACCTTCCAACATACTGTGGCGTCTGCTGGTGGGATGTCACAGACCATGTTCAGCCGTGTGCTCCGCGATTTCTTGGCGGCAATGTTGCTCTTCCTGAACCGGTACATCTATTTCCCTAGACTGCGACGACTCACTGACGTGAAGAGTGACTTTTATGCCCTGGGGAGGATGCCGCATGTCATTGGCTCCATTGATGGGACACATGTGGCTTTGGTACCACCACAGGCCCAGGAGCAGGCCTACAGGAACCGCAAGCACTACCACTCGGTCAATGCACTGGTGGTGTGTCTTGCAGACATGACCATCACACACGTGTGTGCCCGTTTCCCTGGTTCAGCACACGATGCCTTTGTGATGAGGAGTAGTCGCATCCCCAGGTTGATGGCACAGATGCAGAACCAGCGTGCCTGGCTTGTCGGTGTGTACTGACTTTGTGCCATTGTGTGTGATCTGATCTGTAGTATTCCGCCCACTTTTCCAAGTCAGCTGATGTGCACTTGTCTGTCCGTAGGTGACTCGGGATACCCCAACATGCCGTGGTTGCTGACACCCCTCAGGAACCCTGTGACACCTGCCCAGATGCGCTACAATGAGGCACATGGTCGGACCAGGAGAGTGATTGAGCGGACCTTTGGTCTCCTGAAGAGCCGCTTCCGCTGCCTGGACAAGACCGGAGGGTCCCTCCCATATGCCCCTGCGAAAGTGTGCAAGATTATCATCGTCTGCTGCATGCTCCACAACCTGGCAGTGCGGAAGGAGTTGCCTCTCATCCAGGATGACGATGACCAACATCCGCCACCTGTGGAGGATCCTGGCCTGGACCACGATGCCAGTGACGATGATGATGATGATGGTGATGGTGATGTCCGCACACAGCTCATCACCAACTTCTTTAGCTGAATGTGAGTATCCTGAGGTGTCATGTGAATGATGTGAGTTGGCATGATGTGTGGGTGGTGCTCTGGTGCTGTTGGAGTGTGTCCATGGGCTACTTGACTGGATGTGTGTTGCGATGTGTGGTGACAGGTGGGCTGTACTCCCCAACAGTGTTGACATGCTAACTTGGTTCTGGGTGGGTATCTTGTAACATGTATTGTGCATGAGTTTTGCTGTTCTGTCCTGTACTCCATTGCTTTTGACTGTGTGTCATTTCTGTCCTTCACAGGGTACTTTCAGATTCGTTTGGTCAACTGTGTCCACCGACAACGTGATTGCACATCCAGGCTGGTAGCTGTTGTGTCCCTACAGGTGATGTGCGCCACACCCATGGACTTCCTTCTGTCTACAGTTGTTGACTGTGTGCCCGCTACCAGGTGGGGTTACCTTGCATCTGTAGTGGTTACGGCATGTTGCTACTGTGTAATAAACCTGTGCTTCACTTAGTGATGTGCGTTGTCTGTGGTCACACATTTGACTGCCATTTGCTTACTGCACCTGTGGGCTACTTGACTACAACTGGGAATGGGTGTGGTGTCTGTGCATTGCACCGTCTTCCCTGGCAACATCAGTGTAGGCAATGAGTCAGATGGCCTAGGTGTGTATGTGTTGTGTAGCCCTGGTGGTGTGTCTCCCTCATATGTGTCACGTTGCCTGTACTCACATGCCTGTGTTGTCCTTGCTGTTGCAGTTCGCATACACAGTGTAATTTTGTTGTTCATCATCCCCATAACAGTACCCACGTTGGAATCACGACAGAGGCAAGTATGGTGTATTATTGTGTTTATTGTGATACATCTGTGATAATAGTGCATAGGATGGATTGTGCTGTACATGAATCTTGCAATCCCAAGTTCCTAGATGAATAGAAAGTCCAGGTAGACAGGATCCCCAGTATCGGGGCCACAGTTGTCTGACACATTGTTCCAACTTGTACTCCCCATGCAATGTGTGGGAGTAGTGTTGCCATCAACAGGGTGAACAGTCTGTGCACAAAGGCGAAAATCCAGAACAGGTTCAGGCTTCCTGGGAGTTGCGCTTGGCCATCAGCCTCTCACTTTCCCCTCCTCGGACGACCCCTCTTCTTGGGGGGGGGCCCTCAAGTGCAGGCTGCTGCGGTGCAGGGGACTCTCCGCCAGAGTCCTCCTCCCTCCCTGTGGCAGTTGCAGTTTGTTCGGTACCAGATGTTGTTGGCACACAGGGAGGTGTGGACTGGTTGCTGTTCATCTGGCGGAGGCATTGTAAAATGTCCCTGTGCACCGCCGTCATCTCATGTAGTACATCCCACTTGGACTCCACGCGGGTCATGTGGGAGTCCACACGTGACATGTGGGAGTCCACACGTGACATGTGTGACTCCACATGGGACATGTGGGAGTCCAAGCGGGCATGATGGGCAGCCTGCTGCTGTTTGATGTCTCTGAGGAGCCCCACTACCTGGCTGAGCTCTCCGGTGCTGGACTGGTACGCATCAGCTATGCGTACCAGTTGTGGGTCTTCATGCACACCAGCAACGTCTGCAAGCAGCGACCTCTGTCTCCCACCCCTCCCACCACCCCTGCTGACATGTGCAGTGTGTGCAGTTGCACGCACAGATAACCCTGGTCCACCTTGGGGGTTGGTGGTGGTGGTGGTGTCCATGGCCCCAGGTTGGTCCAGGGTCACTGCGCTGGTGTTGTTCCTTATTCTGTCCATGTCGGCAGGGATGGTATTCGTGGTGACAGTCGTTGGAGGGGTGGGTGCAGGGGGTGCAGCTGGTGGACCTGCTGGTGCTGCAGCTGGTGGTCCTGCTGGTGCAGCATGTTGACTTGCACCGGATGTGCCAGGTTGTTCTTCATCGTCCGAGGAGGACAGAGGCTGTACGACGCCAGTGAGCTCGGCATCCTCTTGAGCCTGGGACTGGGACTCCTCAGCGTCTGCTGCTGTGTCCCTATCATCACCTGTTTTTGGGAGACACAAACAATGTATGTCATGTTTCTGCAGGCATCAGTGGTTGACACACCTGACAGTTGTGACTGTGCCTCGGGGTGCGGGCCTGTACATTGTATTGTCCTAAGTCGTCACAGTCAGGGGTTGATATTGGTGTGGCACATTGTCCTGCATTATTTGGGCATTTCTATGTATTCTCTGGGGTGTGAACATGGTCTGCATTGATTGTGTTTGGTTGACAGCCAGACCTCCTTCCCACCCACCCACCCACCCAGTCAGTTATCCCACCATGGAACGTGCTTGCATTGCAGGGAGTGTAAGTTGTCTCTCAGGATGTCAGTCAGAGGTGTCCTGCTGTTTGTTGGTGCACAGTTGGCAGCAGGGCCTTGTGCTCCCCGCAGCAGTAGCCAGTGTCAGCCATCTTGTGAGTCCTTCTCCACTCCCTGTGATGTGAGCATGGTTCAGGGTGGTGTTGATGGGCCAGTTGTGAGGCTGAGCAATGTCTGTGACTACGACTCCCATCATGCTATTGCCTCCACCCCCTTCCCAGCATGCCCATGCTTCCTTCCTTTTGACTCTGCTTCCCTGTGGGGTGGGCTGGCTGTGCTGACAGGATGGCTGGGAGTGTTGTCCTGGCAGTTGTTTGGCTAAGAGTCCCAAGAGTGTCCCTGTGCTTCACACAACATAACCCAGGGTGGTGGTGCTTTGTGGGATCTTGTGTTAGGATGGAGGGCATTGCATTCTACCAGGTGGGTACTGTGGAGTTTGTGTTGGGGGGGGGTGTGAGGGGAGGTGCTGGTGACTATGGTCAGTGCTGCAAGTCCCCCTTCCCACCCAGCCAGCCGGATATCCCACCATGGAACGTGCTTGCATTGCAGGGAGTGGAAGTTGTCTCTCAGGATGTCAGTCAGTGGTGTCCTGCTGTTGGTTGATGTGCAGTTCCCAGCATGCCCTTGTGCTCCCCACGACACAGCAACAGTGTCAGACATCTTTGATGGGCCTTTCTACTCTCTGTGGGATGTGCATGCGTGAGTGTGAGCTTGCTGGGCCATGTGGTGGGGGATGTAGAGCTGTGACTACGACTCCCATCATGCTATTGCCTCCACCCCCTTCCCAGCATGCCCATGCTTCCTTCCTTTTGACTCTGCTTCCCTGTGGGGTGGGCTGGCTGTGCTGACAGGATGGCTGGGAGTGTTGTCCTGGCAGTTGTTTGGCTAAGAGTCCCAAGAGTGTCCCTGTGCTTCACACAACATAACCCAGGGTGGTGGTGCTTTGTGGGATCTTGTGTTAGGATGGAGGGCATTGCATTCTACCAGGTGGGTACTGTGGAGTTTGTGTTGGGGGGGGGGTGAGGGGAGGTGCTGGTGACTATGGTCAGTGCTGCAAGTCCCCCTTCCCACCCAGCCAGCCGGATATCCCACCATGGAACGTGCTTGCATTGCAGGGAGTGTAAGTTGTCTCTCAGGATGTCAGTCAGTGGTGTCCTGCTGTTTGTTGGTGCACAGTTGGCAGCAGGGCCTTGTGCTCCCCACAGCAGTAGCCAGTGTCAGCCATCTTGTGAGTCCTTCTCCACTCCCTGTGATGTGAGCATGGTTCAGGGTGGTGTTGATGGGCCAGTTGTGAGGCTGAGCAATGTCTGTGACTACGACTCCCATCATGCTATTGCCTCCACCCCCTTCCCAGCATGCCCATGCTTCCTTCCTTTTGACTCTGCTTCCCTGTGGGGTGGGCTGGCTGTGCTGACAGGATGGCTGGGAGTGTTGTCCTGGCAGTTGTTTGGCTAAGAGTCCCAAGAGTGTCCCTGTGCTTCACACAACATAACCCAGGGTGGTGGTGCTTTGTGGGATCTTGTGTTAGGATGGAGGGCATTGCATTCTACCAGGTGGGTACTGTGGAGTTTGTGTTGGGGGGGGGGTGAGGGGAGGTGCTGGTGACTATGGTCAGTGCTGCAAGTCCCCCTTCCCACCCAGCCAGCCGGATATCCCACCATGGAACGTGCTTGCATTGCAGGGAGTGTAAGTTGTCTCTCAGGATGTCAGTCAGTGGTGTCCTGCTGTTTGTTGGTGCACAGTTGGCAGCAGGGCCTTGTGCTCCCCACAGCAGTAGCCAGTGTCAGCCATCTTGTGAGTCCTTCTCCACTCCCTGTGATGTGAGCATGGTTCAGGGTGGTGTTGATGGGCCAGTTGTGAGGCTGAGCAATGTCTGTGACTACGACTCCCATCATGCTATTGCCTCCACCCCCCTTCCCAGCATGCCCATGCTTCCTTCCTTTTGACTCTGCTTCCCTGTGGGGTGGGCTGGCTGTGCTGACAGGATGGCTGGGAGTGTTGTCCTGGCAGTTGTTTGGCTAAGAGTCCCAAGAGTGTCCCTGTGCTTCACACAACATAACCCAGGGTGGTGGTGCTTTGTGGGATCTTGTGTTAGGATGGAGGGCATTGCATTCTACCAGGTGGGTACTGTGGAGTTTGTGTTGGGGGGGGGTGTGAGGGGAGGTGCTGGTGACTATGGTCAGTGCTGCAAGTCCCCCTTCCCACCCAGCCAGCCGGATATCCCACCATGGAACGTGCTTGCATTGCAGGGAGTGGAAGTTGTCTCTCAGGATGTCAGTCAGTGGTGTCCTGCTGTTGGTTGATGTGCAGTTCCCAGCATGCCCTTGTGCTCCCCACGACACAGCAACAGTGTCAGACATCTTTGATGGGCCTTTCTACTCTCTGTGGGATGTGCATGCGTGAGTGTGAGCTTGCTGGGCCATGTGGTGGGGGATGTAGAGCTGTGACTACGACTCCCATCATGCTATTGCCTCCACCCCCTTCCCAGCATGCCCATGCTTCCTTCCTTTTGACTCTGCTTCCCTGTGGGGTGGGCTGGCTGTGCTGACAGGATGGCTGGGAGTGTTGTCCTGGCAGTTGTTTGGCTAAGAGTCCCAAGAGTGTCCCTGTGCTTCACACAACATAACCCAGGGTGGTGGTGCTTTGTGGGATCTTGTGTTAGGATGGAGGGCATTGCATTCTACCAGGTGGGTACTGTGGAGTTTGTGTTGGGGGGGGGTGAGGGGAGGTGCTGGTGACTATGGTCAGTGCTGCAAGTCCCCCTTCCCACCCAGCCAGCCGGATATCCCACCATGGAACGTGCTTGCATTGCAGGGAGTGTAAGTTGTCTCTCAGGATGTCAGTCAGTGGTGTCCTGCTGTTTGTTGGTGCACAGTTGGCAGCAGGGCCTTGTGCTCCCCACAGCAGTAGCCAGTGTCAGCCATCTTGTGAGTCCTTCTCCACTCCCTGTGATGTGAGCATGGTTCAGGGTGGTGTTGATGGGACAGTTGTGGGGGGCAATATGTGTGACTGCGACTCCCATGATGCTATTGGCTACACTGACTTGGCCAGCATACACAGAATTCCTTCCTTTGAGTGGTCTTCACTGTGTGTTGGTGTTGTTGTGGTGGCTACATGTGTGGATGTGTGTGTTAGTTCTATTTGTGCCACTGCCTAGCTGTAGTTGTGGTTGTGTTTGTACATGTGTTGGCACAGTTGGATGTGACTTTTTTGATGGCATGTGTTGTGTTTATCTGACTGACATACACATTTTGGGATGATTCTGTTCTAGTTGCTGTGTAATTGCTATGAGTGCATGGTTTGACTCTCCCCTTGACAGTGATGTGTGTGTTTTGTGGCAGTTTATTGTGTACATTTGTTGTGTACTCACCAGGCTCTGGGATGTCCTCTAGTCCATATACGCTCACTGGCGGAAGGATGGCCCGCACCTTCTCCTCCCAGGGCCTGAGGTATACTGGCTTGGCAGGAGGGCCACTGCCGGTGTATTGGCTCAGGTGGTAGTCTTTCTTGAGCAGCTCCCGGACCCTCCTGCGCACGTCATACCACCTGTTCTGGATGTCGGTCTTTGTGCGCCGACATGGTGATTGGGCGTTCACCCTGTTGATGATCCTCTCCCACATCTTGGTTTTCTGCGACATGGGGGTCTGTTGGACCAGAGTGCCAAACAGCTGTGGCTCCACCCTGAGGATCTCGTCTACCATGACTTCCAATTCACTATCTAGGAACTTGGGATTCTTCTTGGGGGGCATGGTGATGGGTGGTGATAGTGGGTGCTGTGTGTGTTGGTGTGCAGGTGAGGGTGTGTGGGTGTGTGTTGTGCTGGGTGTATGTGAGGTAGGTATTTGTTGGTGTGCTGCTGGTGTGTGGCTTGTGTGAGGGATGAGCTGTGGGTGTGTGGTTGCTTTCTCTTGGGTGCTGGCAGTGGAATGGCATTTGCAAAGGCTCATGGTAGTGATTTGTGTCCTTTATATAGGTGGAGTTGTTGGTGTGTCTTTGTTCTCTGTCCCCACCCCCCCAGTATTTATTGGCTTGGTAATTGCTTGTTTGGCCTTTTTTTGGTTGATTTTTCCTTTGTGCTGTTTGTGTATGTTGGAAACGTTCTTGTGACCGAGTCGGACCGTGCATTGGTCTCGTACGGTGTTTTCCGTTTCGTTCACGCTGTGTTTGTGCAGTTTTGTATGCTGCGTACGCGTCGGTCGCGGTGTATTGTGTTGCTTCGGCTCGGTTTTGTATGCGTGTCGGTCGTACGGCTTGTCCTCCGTCCGACTCGGTCGGGTTTTTCGCGCCTTGCATCGTACTTTGCGGGTTGGAGTTGGCGGGTACGATTCGGTCGGATTTGTTCCGGGTGCGTGTCGGTCGGTTGGATTCGCGTGTTTTTCCGGCCGGATTGCTATTTTCCGAGCGGGTCGGTCGGTCGGCTTAGTTTCCTGACGTGTCGGTCGGATTTATCGCGGCTTGCATCGTACTTGGCGTGTCGGGCGCCACTGGTACGTGTCGGTCGGTATTTTTTCCGGATCCGAGTCGGTCGGTGCTTTTTCCGGCCCGAATCGGAATCGACCCCTTAGTCATTTGTAACTGTTTCTCACTGCCAGGCAAAACTAGGCGGTGAGGGACAATAAAATCGTAATAATGCTCGCCCCACCGCTCCAGGTACTTATTGAGGAAGAAGTTACTGAGGAGCCACAAATCACAGAAGTTGTTATGTTTAAGACCAGAGGGAAGGTATGAGCCAAAATGTGGCAAACAATTACATATACTATTAATGTGGTGCCCTCTGCCAGCAGGACAGCAAAGGATTGTAAAAATGGTTCAGTGACCTGAAGTGCCGGGTCTAGGATTCAATGGTAAAGCAGGCCTATGATTGCCTTGTCAAAGGTGGAGTAGTTGCCCCGACTGGAAACTGGAGACTTTGGAGGGATGGATCAAACGTATCATCAATTCTAGCAGCCTGGAGGAATGAGTAGGTAGCTTGGCTGCAGAGAGGTCCCCGATGCTAACAAGTACCTAAAACTATGCAACATATTTAATACATGAGTAAACCATTGAGATGTTTAAAGATGCCTTGATAACCAACTAAAACTCAATTATATTGTGTCTAAGTTATTTGTCTGTAGGCCATATTCATGTATGATGTGCAGACACATTTGGCTTGTGAGGGAAGGACTTGGATCATCAGTGGTACATGTCCACAAGGTGAATGACACACATAGGCGCCAATTACGATGAGGCTTGGAACCTCATTGCGGTTTCGAAAGCGACAGCCTCGCCTCATTAAAATGGAGGCTGTCGGTTTTGAAAACGGCCGGACATTCTGGCTGGCTTCCGACGGGCTCAAGGAGCCCATCTGCCAGTCGGAACCGGCACGCAATCCCTATGGGTAGTGTTTTACGCCGTCGGGATTACGATGCCCGGTTTCCGACAGGCTTTCCATGCCAGTCTTTCCGACATGGAAAGCATGTCGGAAAGCGAGTTTTGGGGCTCCTAGCAGGGCCCCCTTCTTCCTGCGGCCTCCGTTTAGGGGCCTCCTATGGTGCCCTCTGTTGATTCCTGCACCGTGTGGCAGGCACCTTGAGGTGCCTGCCACGCGGTGCAGGGATGAAGACAAACTCCCTTTTTTATATGGGAGCCATACAGAAAAGGGAGCTGGCGACCGCACCATGTGCGGTCACATCATAATTTAGCGGTCGAGACCGCTGAGCAGAGGTCGGTCGGACCCGTATCCGTGACAGTGTCGGGCAGGAGCAAGTCCGTCCGACATTGTAATAAGGCCCATATTGTTTCAAAAATATCAAGTAAAAAATATTGAGGAACATAACATAAAAGGTAAGAATATTGTTTTTTATGTAAATAATATTGTTTCTTATACTACCGGTGTGTATAATATGTTACTTTAATATAGTTGTATTAAATATCGATTTCTAAGTAATTTAACATATATTGGTTATTATATTCATTAAAAGCATTAGTATTACTATTATAATTTTTCAAATATATTTTGTATATCTTGTAAGTTCTATTATGTAATTAACTTTTTTACATTTAATTAGTAATTTATAGTTTAGGAGTGGGTTGTCGGGTTTGAAGGGAAATAGCATGGGACATTATTTAAATTATTGATTTAATGTTAAACAAATGTTTATGTTAATTGCATATTTAATCGGTAAAAATTATGTAAATAATTTAATTGATTAATTGTTATTTGATTTATTCAAATGTATTTTGTGATTTTTAATGTGTAACTTTAATTTTCTATAATTTAATTACAAATTCATAATTTAGTTCTGAGTTGTTGGGTTCGTAGGGGAATAGGGTAGGAAGTTATTTAAATGATAATTTTTTTAAATTTCATTTATATTTTTGTGTTAATTAAATAATTAGTAATTATGTAAATTATTTCATTGATTATTTGTCATGTCAATTATTTGCTGTAATTTATTTAATTGTTGATTCATTGATAAGTGTTTTTAATAATACATTTTTAAATGAATTTTAATTACTATTTTAATGTTATTGTTTATTTTAAAGGGTTTATTTTTAGTTTTTCTGTGTAGTAGGGAGGCAAGTGTATTTATTTGAAATGTATTTATTTTGTTTTACATTTGCTACATGTTTTGTATTATCACATTTTATCTTTTCCAATTACATTTAATTGTATTTGTTTATAAGACATATATAGTTTTTATTTTAATATGGTTTAATATTTTTATGTTGTTAGATACTTAAATGTTTTTTTCATGATTAGGAATTGTAATTGTATATCGAACCCTCCTAAACCCAACACTTTCCTGCTATTTAGGAATAGTAAATATAACTTCCCCCAAAAGTCCAACATTGTCCCTACTGTTGCTTAGATTGGAGTGGGAATAGTAAAACTAATCCCTCCAAAATCCAGCACTTTTCCTACTGTTGCTTACTTTGGAGTGGAAATAGTAAAACTAACCACTACAAAGTCCAATACTTACCCTGCTTTTGCTTACATTGCAGTGGGAATAGTAAATCTAACCACTCCAAAGTCCAACACTTTCCCTACTTTTGCTTAAATTGGAGTCTTGCTAGTGTTGTTGATTTTCAATAGGTGTTTTTCGTATTACATTGACTTTGCTTTAATGTTTATATTATTTATAAAAGAAGAACTGTAATCTTTTTTAATTTAATTTTTGTTTTTTATATTAATTTTATTTTTTAATTAAGGGTGATATATGTTTTGTTAATATGTTTGAAAATGCTAACTTTTTGAGTTATTGTTACTATTTGTAATGTAATTGTTTAAAATTGTTTCAATAATGTTATAATTTAAAGGATATATGGTCTATTTCATTTATATTTTTAATGACAAATATTTTATATATATTTTTAATTAAGTTTCATATATGAATTTGTTCTATATATTTGTTAATTTTTACTTTTAAATTATAGTTAACAATTTCATTGTAATTGTTCATAAAATCTGTTTTATGATTGTTTTTACATTTGATAGAGAACAGATATATATTTAAATATTTGATTCACGTTACTAATTAAAAGTATATATTTTCAATTATAATATTATTTTGCTATGTTTTAGACTCAGTATTTTGGTAGTTTACATACAAAGTATGTAAATTCAATTTTTTTGCAGACAATATATTTGACATGATGTTCTGGTGTCACAATATCGTTGTTCTTGGTATTCTGTTATAGGACCATTCACAAAGTGCAAGCTACTGTCTGGATCAGCAGACAATAACTGTTACCTCCCAAGAAGCTATTGAAGGGTCACTAACTAAGCACCAAATGCCTGACGTAGACTTACCATAAATCTTTTAACAATTAGGGGTGTTCTTGTCTCATCACAGTAATGCAGCATGCACAGTGTATGTCATCTATAGACAAGAGGATCTGCCTCACATGGCCTCTGCAACCATGAGTAGCAGAAAACTACCACTGACAACTATTACAAAAAAATACAGTATAGGTTGAAAATCAAAACTGCAGAGCAACACAGTCTACTTGATGAAGGTAGCCAGGGCCAAACGGGAATATGATGAGTTGCCTGGCAGGAAGTGTCGGGGGAGAGGTAAAATGGGCAACTCAGGGAGATAGATAGTGTAATTATTGTTTGTTTTCTTGAGTTGGTTAGTAGCAGGTGTTTTTCTTAAATGTATGACTGATCACACATTTTTTATCAAGACAGAATTTCATATCTAGGTTCATTTGCGCGAGGGATTGGTGCATGATGTTCTCACCCAGTAACTATGTTCAAGCAGGGTGGCCTTCTCGACTGTAGATGGAACCATTTTTTTCCTGGTGTTCGAGTCCTAAGTGGATCAAAGAAAACAGGCACTACACAGGGTTAGGAACAGATCCACAATAAAAACCATCTGCAGTATGATGGTGTGTTGTATTTTCCCATTGCTTTATATCTGCCCACTGGTCCTTGGAGGTGCCAGTGTCAAATGGGGGAATGACAAAGGAATCCCCAAATGTATAGTACATAGCTTTGATAGTATTTTTTGTCTGGGTATCTTGTGAGGAAGACAATGAACTGTAAAACTGACCTGATAAGGACTGCTAAGATCTGCATCAGGACTTTGCAGGCCAGACAAAGGCCTGCCGAATAGCGCCTGAAATCCTCCTGTGGCAAGGAAGTGCAGCAAAGCGAATAGTCTCCTGCAACATGCAGGAGTTCCACTGCATCCCCAATGGCATTCAGCAAGTGCTGGATGCTCCCAATATCAAGCACACATATTATTGGAATGCAGACTGTGGTCATTTTGAGATGGTTTAGGCATGTTTTGATGAACCTGGCCTGACTCCTGCATTAGGGGATGGCAACACTTGTTGGCTGCTTCCTCCTGTTTCTGCCACTGTAGTAGTAGCTGGACCTGGATTTAGATTGCATTCAACATGATAAAACGATTTCTATGTGTTTCCTCCATGAAGGTGTGTGTGAGTGTGAGAAAAAAATGATCACACTTTTTATCATTTTGATTGCCACCAGGCATTGGGGGTGGTGGGGGCGGGTCCTTGTTATTCACTGAAGCTCAATATACTCATAAGGCTAAACTACTGCATCTACAAAAAGTAGCTTTGTAGCTACTCGTTTTTCCTGTCAACCTAATTGAAAGGATGGTGATGTGTTAAAATATGGCTTGGGATGCTGTATCTTGGTCAGACTGCTTCAGCTGCAACTTATAATAGGA
Organism: Calotriton arnoldi; assembly: GCA_963921515.1. Classification (NCBI taxonomy): domain Eukaryota; kingdom Metazoa; phylum Chordata; class Amphibia; order Caudata; family Salamandridae; genus Calotriton; species Calotriton arnoldi. The sequence goes on from CAWUFW010017421.1 coordinate 25,142, forward strand.
ATTTAAATCCACACCTAGTATTACATGTAATTGAGGCAAGTGTTATTCCCACATGAAACAATGCCATAATACTGCTACTGCGGACCATGGACAGCCTCTGTCTTTGTGTTCTAAACTAATCATGCTGCATGTTCTTGTATCACAACCTCCGCCTGTTGCATACCCATGTGTTGCATTTTAAAACAATTTATTTTCTTTGCAATACATGCATCATTAATTTCAGTGCGTGTTGTATTCATTTTAGTGCATGTAATATACATTTCAACACATCACATTCATCTCAAGCATGTTATCATAATTTCAATATGTCATATTCATTAAAACATGCGTCACACTTATTTAACATGGGCCTTATTCATTTCACTGCATGCCACATTCATTTCAGACGGAGTCGTATTATCTTCAATGAGTGTCATTTTCATTTTAACACACATCACATTCATTTGGACATGGGCCATTTTCATTTTAACAAGTTCCATATTCATTTCAGCGCATGTTATATTCATTTTAACACTTGGCATATTCATTTTAAAACGTGTTATATTTATTTCAACCCATGTCATATTCATTTCAAAACATGTTATATTTGTTTCAAGAAATATTATATTCATTTCAGTGTAGGTCATGTCCATGTTAAGCTATGTCAAAATATTTCAAATAGTGGTCCTATTATTTTTAATGAAAGCCATATTCATTTCACTGCATTTCATCATCATTTCAGCATAGGACATATTTATTTTAAATGTATGCATCACATATTCATCTGAAGATGTGTCATATTTATTTCAACACATATAATCATTTCAAGTATTCATATTTATTTCAACATGGGACATATTGAATTTATTGCGCGTCATATTTATTTAAGTATAGATCATATTCATTTTACCTATAGTCATATTATTTCAAAGTGCTTCACGTAATTTCAGTACATCTCTTATTCATTTCAACATTTGCCACATCCTCTTCAATGTGTGTCATATTTCTTGTAATGGCTTCCATATTAATTTAAATACATTTCACATTTATCTTGGTATAGGCCACAATCCTTTTAATAATTGTCATATTAATTTCAGCACATCTCATATTCATTTGAACATGCAACAGATTTTCTTCAATGTGGCTTGTAGCCATGTCAACATTTCTTGTATTAATTTCCATGTCATATTCATTTTAAAGTACACCATATTCTTTTGAACACCAGTCATATTCATTACAGTATGGGTTTGGGCCTGATTTACAAACTTCACTTTTGAGTAAGTTTACGCTTTGGGAAAGTATGCTACTTTTCAGTATATACAAAGTGCACTTTTATAGTAACTTACAACTTTGTAGTAACTTACACTTTTGCAGTAAGCCCAGCACGACACGTGGCCAACCAGTGGTACTGCAACACCCTCCCATAGAAAATAATTGAGGTAGGGACTTAAAATAAAACCGCATACGGAACATGTTAAATTAAATTATTTAAAATAGTTAAAAATATAAATAAATATAAATTGATGTTAAAAGATATATAAACTAGTGCATATTTATTATCTAATTATAAAATATTTAATGATATTATTCTTAAATATTTAATGACGTTATTCTTAAATATTTAATGACGTTATTCTTACATATTTTATAATGAAATAATAAATATTATGTACTATTTACATGTGTATGTGCCTGTGCAGTTTTGGATTTACTCCAAAAGTGTAAGTTCATCCAGAAATGCAATTTGTGAATACCAAAAAGTAGTAAACTTAGTCAAAAGTGTAACCATACTCAAAACTGTAAGTTCCCTTTGTGAATCAGAGCCAATACCTTTATTTTAACGTGTCCCAGTCATTTAATTAAACCCTATATTCATCTCGGGGAGTGGTCTCACCAACTGCAAGATAGCTGCGCACTGAGCGAGCTCTGCCGGCCGAGCAAAGAAAATACGCCAACATCCGTAAGCAGTGGGGAGCCACAGCTGCACAGATGGCAGACCCACGCTGATAATTTCCACCTGCATCGGCACTGCTGATCCCGGCGCTCCTGGGGCCCGGGAACGCCGAGAAACTGAGCCCTCGACCTACGGGAGAGCGCCACCGAGGCCACGCTGCTACACGGGCCCACGAGAGGGGCTACACTCCCTGGCCGGGGACACGGACCGGGGTGCAGAGACGGGGCTTAGCTGCCTGCCCGGGCCTGGGCTGATCTCCCCCGCCTGGGGTCCGGTTACCGCTGCTGTCCGTGTGGGAGGCGCGGCCCGCGCTGGGCGGAGTGGACGACTCGACTCCCTGACAGAGCGGCCTGGCTGTGCGCTCTGGCCTGGAGGCTTCGCTCGAACCAGGGCCTACAGATTTCAAGATCCACTGCACTACGGGATGGCTGAGCGAAAAAGGAGACGGCGGCAAGGCGCGGTGAGCGCCCTACAATCCCACAAGTAAGGCAGCGGTGCGAGGGGGAGGCGGACCGCTAGACATCGGCGGCCCCCCTGCTGGGGCCTCCCACCTGCACCGGGCGTGGGCTGCGATGGACGTGGCGCCCTGGCTGACAGAGGCTCCGGGACCTGTGCGCTGTGACGCTAAGTGGCGCCGCGGCGTGGGGTACCTCGCCACCCGATTGCTGGTCGGCTGGCCTGAGTGAAACTGGGAGGTCAAACACCACCCTGGAACAATACCCGCGGCTCTGCACCTCCCCCCGCACGCCTTTCCACACCATGCTTCCTCCAGCGTGAGAACAGAGCTCCCCCCCTCTTCTCTTCCCCCTGCGCCCGCAGGCTCTCGAGTGCTGGATGCACCGGCTTCCCACCTACTGGTCCCCCCAGCCCGCGGACCTTGCCTTGGCCTGTACCCACCTGGGCAAATCCACCACGCTGAGAACATATTGAATACTGGTGAGCCTCCGAGCGGAACCTAGACGGACCCCGCGTGGTGACTGCCGGGCTGGTGCTCCCCTCCTGCTGCACCATGATAACTGTGCATGTTGGCTGAACGCCAACTGCTGGGCGACCCGCACGCGCTGTGCGACCCGCAACCCAGGTGGGCAGTAGGGGCGCGAGAGGACCTGCTGGGTGCACCGCATTGATCCTGGCCTTGCATTGCTACTACTGCACGTCGACATTGCCAACGGCCCCTCCGGCTGTTAAACCACCGTGAAAGCGATTGCTCTGGGAAAAAGGGGATGCTAAACAGCCCAAGCTCAGCTTCGGAGGTCGAGGGACTGGCAGGGGCGGTGATCTGCCTCCCGAGGCTGGCGAGCAGGCCACGCAGACGGACTCCCCTGATACGCAGGATGACAGCATCCGCGCCATATTGCTTGAGGTTAAATCCAGTTAAAGTCTATTGACTCTAAAATTGACCACCTGACATCCTGCCTTGACCGACTCAAGCAGCAGGTCGACACGCATGATATCCGCATCACGCAGCTCGAGGCCAGGGTCTCTGACGCGGACGAAATCGCTGCTGAAAACTGGCAACGCCTCCTCAAGATGGATAAAGTCCTCGAAATCATCTGCGCAAAGAACGAAGATCTCGAATCTCGCTCCCGCAGGATCAATATCCGCATCATTGGCATTCCCGAGTCCACAGAAATAGCTAAAATGGAAGACTATTTAGAAACCCTGCTGCGCGAACTCTTTGGTACAGTCCTGTCCGAACATTTCATTGTAGAACTGGCGCACAGGTCCCTCAGGCCCGCAGCCTCCGCCTGGGGCCCCTGCAAGACCTATAATAGCTCGCCTGTTGAATTATCCCGACCGTGACTCCATTCTTCGGAAAGTCGGAGAGATGGGCGAGGTCAGGCACCAGGATAGCACACTTTCATTCTACCCTGACTTCACTCTAACTGTTCAAGCTTTCCGCAGAGACTTTCTTCCCACTAAGCGGCTACTCCAACAGCTGCACATCACATATGCCTTACTATACCCTGCGAAGCTCCACATTGACCCTGGTGAGAAACACAGATTCTTTACAGACCCGAAGGACACTCTGTCATTTGCAAAGCATCTGCAGAAGTCCCTCTCCCGGGACCGATCTGCATCGTCTGAAGATGGCCACACCAGCGATAACGTTTGACTTTGAGGGCCAGCACACAACGCTACGAGCGCTGTTGGATTTACGATTGGCCTTGTAGTCAATATGTAACAGTGCCCTAACCACATTACATGGTCTTGCTTCTGTTAAATTGTTGTTGCTCTGAATCATAATCATTCCTCCCCACTGCAAACTTTAAAGCTCGGCCACCCTACCTTATTGGCTAAGGGGGAATCTGGCTTAGCCCACGCACCCCATAGGGATAATTCCCGTGTCCGTTTGGCACTCTCCAAGTTGGGGGTCCTTGGGTGGGGGCGGCATGATGCTCAACCTAATTGGGGGGTTGGAGTGGGTGGGGGGAGGGGACGGGAAGCTCCTTTGGGGTTTAGCGCAGGGCACCTTGGCTCCTGGGCTTTGTTAAATGGTTACGTTTGTTTGACTTCGAATATGATGACAATTGCATTAATTGGAAATCTCACTATGCTATACCGCACACTGATCCCTGGCACGACTATTGACAACGGTCGGCACAACACTGCTCCCCCACTGAACCTGTAGCATGACTGAGGTGACTTTCCTGACGTGGAACATCAGAGGCATGAACGATCACTGTAAAGCGCGTCTCATACATACATACCTAAACAGACACAAGGCTGACGTATGCTTTCGTCAAGAAACCCACCTCACTGCCACCAATGCCGCCAAACTGTGTTCGAGATACTGGGGGGAATCCTACTCTTCATTCAATTCCAATTACGCTCGAGGCGTCACCATACTATTTAGGAAAGGCCTGCCATGGTGCGCCACGCAAACTTACTTTGACGCAGAGGGTAGATACGTGGTACTGGCAGGGATTCTTTATGCCCAACCGGTAATTCTGGCAGCAGTCTACGGCCAAAATACTACACCCATATGTGGAGACTAATCTCCTCCATCGGCCCCCTCCCGCTAGTATGGGGCGGTGATTTCAACATCGCACCCCTGGGTGCATTAGATCACTCTGGCGTGCGCAACAACACCCCCAGGCCACTGCGCACATTCACAGAGGACAATATACTGATTGATGCCTGGTGACACACCCACCCTGGCGAACGCGAAGGCACTTGCGTCTCCACCACACATGGCTCCTGGTCCCGCATTGACCTGTGGCTGGTTACTCGGGATGTTGCGTCCTGGGCCACGTCCGCGGACCACCTGCTGCGTACCCTATCGGACCACTCACCGGTGCGTCTGGTTCTGCTAGTCCCGCTGACCCTACACCGCATGTTTGCATGGCACCTACCCCCACACGCGCTCCGCAATGCTGCATTCAGGGAGGAACTGCGCGGCGCCATTGCTGAATTTTTTTAACTTAACACCGGCTCGGTGGAGTCGCCCTCAACCCTCTGGGAGACCTTTAAGGTCGTGATCCGGGAGGAATGTATTGCTAGGCAGTCTGGGGTGCTCAAATCTATCAGAGGTACCTTGGAACGGCTGGAGGAAGAAATCAAGCTGCTGGACCAGTGACATGTCTTGGACCCTCACCCCGCTACACTTGCAGACATCAGAGTAAAGTTGACTGAATACCACACAGAGGCCGAGAGAGAGGTGGCATATCTAGGTAGAGAGGCACAGGCCCGCAGATACGGGGAAGGGGACCACCCCGGAAAAACTCTTGCATATCTATCAAGGAAGCCGCACGCCTCCTCATATATAACGGAGCTATGTGATGACACTGCGGGAAGGACCATGTCCCCCAGTGAAATAATCACCAGAATCTCGGCATTCTATTCCCAATTGTACACTGCCAGTGCTGAGACACCCCGCGATGTCATAGAACAATATTTCGATTCTATTGAGCTCCTGTGGCTCAGTGACGAGCACCGCGAGTACCTTGATGAGCCATTTACCACTGAAGAGATAGCAAAAGTTATCGCTGGCTTCCCGGGCGATAAAGCACCAGGATCGGACGGGCTGACTCCCGCGTTCTACAAAGAATACGCGCCTCTTCTCATCTCCCACCTCGCCGAAATGTACAACGAATCTGTCACGCTCGGCAAATTTCCCCCCACGCTCCATGAGGCATTGATCACTCTTCTTCTTAAACCCGACAAAGCTCCTGAATGCTGTGACTTGTATCGCCCCTTATCATTAATAAACACAGATAATAAGATATATGCCAAACTACTGGCCAACCGCCTCCTCCCCCTTATGCCTCTGATCGCCCGCCCAAACTAGTCTGGTTTTATACCGGGCCGTGCCACATCGCACAACCTGCGAACCATCTTTTCTATAATGCACCAGATCAACCCTGCCTTGCCAGCGGTGGCGGCCCTGCTGGACGCCACCAAAGCATTTGACACATTAGAATGGCCCTTCCTCTTCTAACTCCTTAATCGCCTGGGCGTCAGCCCTGCCTTCATTCAAAAGATTAACTTACTCTATACAATGCCATCAGCACGCATTAAAATTAATGGACAGGTCACTGATCCCATAACTATCACCAGGAGCACCAGGCAGGGCTGTCCGTTATCATCGATGCTATTGCCATGGAGCCCCTTGCTGCGTGGCTGCGACAGCACCATACGCAACGTGGCATAGGCTTCTCGACACACAGCTTGGTAACCTCCATGTATGCGGACGACGTCGCATTGTATATACGCGAGCCACAAGAAAATCTGGCTCCGATGACGAGAGAGGTGATACGATTCGGATGCTACTCTGGGCTACAAATAAATTGGCGTAAATCCATTCTCTTTCCTCTCACTGATGCAACACTGCCTTTCCCCACGGAATACCCGATAAAATGGGCCACGGGACCGACCAAGTATCTTGGCATATGGCTTAGCAGAGACATGGAAGAACTTTGGAAGGCAAACTTTGGTAAAACTATGGAGTGGCTTGAAACTAAGATACTAGTGTGGAAAAATCTTCCACTCTCCCTGGCGGGCTGAATCGCGATAGCCAAAATGATTGTTTTGCCCAAATTCCTATACCTGTTTTTAAATATCCCGATACCACTCACCTCACACTTTTGTAATAGACTACGTTCTAACGTGATCACCCTGCTCTGGGCCAGCCGACAACCCTGCATTGCCTACGAAATCCTGACACTACCCTCCTCTCGTGGAGGGATGGGAGCTCCAAACTTTGGACTTTACGCACACTGTGCTCAGGCCAGCTTCCTTCACTTCTGGTTACACCCAAAGCCCTTTCAGCCACACGTGGCGGTTGAGACGGATCTTGCCTCCCCGTGGCCACTACAAACGGCAATGTTTCTGCCGTACAAGGCCCCTCGAGTCAAAATCAACACAGTGGAGTGTGTGCGCTGGGCGTGGGAGGGGATTCGGAAACACATAGGGGACAAAGGCCTGCACGCACGGGTGATGCAACCTGCGAACAATCGCTCCTTCCCACCACTGCAAACTGCTTGTATGGCGCACCGGGCCGCGACCCTTGGCATATAAACCAACTCTGACCTCTATCCCAACGGTAGGTTCCTCCCTCTCCCCGAGAACTAACACCACTTGACAACCTGCTATATTATCAAATCAGAGCGACCTGCAGAAACATTAACGACACATTTCAGGATGCTCCCCAGCCGAATGCAGCACTTGAATACATTCACACGGCATCATCCCCGGGCAAGCTTGTCACAAGGCTGTATGCACTCACACTAGCGGCTTCCCCTGTAGACACTGAGCGAGCTCGCTGTGCATGGGAGGCCGACTTAGCAGAAGGCCCTTTACCAACACAGTGGCAATACTGCTGCAACCAAACAAAAAGACTCTCGCCCAACTACCGGCTGCGACTAATTCACTTCAAATTTCTACACCGGCTCTACCGCACCCCAATGGTGCTTCATAAAATGGGTCCCTCCGAGGATGCAAGATGCGCACGCTGCGCGACACCTGCTGCAATATTTACACACCTGGCCTGGTCGTGCCTAAAGGTAGCAAACTAATGGCAAGGCGTGTGCAAAATTATTAGTGACATAACCTCTGAAACCATCACGCCTGACCCTCTCACTTGTTTACTGGGACACGTCAAAGACGTTTCCGATGCCAGTCGCAGACTGATTGCAATGCTACTGGTACTGGCCAAGCGCCGGGTGGCGATACATTGGGGCCGCAGACCGGCACCACAGTCTAAACATTTGCTAGCGGACGCAGCGTACTGCCAGACACACTTAAGTGAATATTGGAATTTAATGCCCATGGCGAGTAGGCCACATGATATCTGGCCCCCCCTGGTCTCATACCTCCACCAAGCAGCCGGGTCTGAGGAACCCCTCGACCATGCCTTGAGTCCTGCGGCCCTGGTCATGGACGAAACCCCAGACAGAGACAGCCCCACCAATGCACGACAGGGTGACACCATGGCTTATGCATAAGTCAGCGAAACCGATTGTTCACATGCCGAGAAGAACGCGATGATCCATGTATTGTTTATGTGCTGATGAAACGTTAATATCTACAGAATCTAGATGTCAAACTGTATAACTGAATGCATAGCTGTACCATGCTTTTATTGCAATAAAGTTTTTGAAAATTAAAAAAAAAGTCTATATTTATCTCAGCTGATCATAGTCATTGCAACGTGTCATACTACCATTAAAACAGGTCATTTATTTCAGTGAATGTCATTCTTTTTAAAATGTTATATTCATTTCAGTGCTTGTTATATTCTTTTCAGTAATGGCCATACTGATTTCAGTATTTTTTATTACATTTTATTAGCTTTCTTTTTTGTATACAAATATTATATACCAAATCAAAAACAAGGAGAGCTAGAAGTATTTAAAGTGGGTTCTCTCGACTTCCAACGCTATAACAATATACCACGACAGAGAGCACTCACTGATAATAGTTTTAGCTGTTCTCATTCCCATGTGACTTTGGGGGAGGTCCCTTTTTGTTAAAAGGACTTTCACCTACTGGAATTTCCAGTGACATGCTCTATCATCAAGTCCTCACCCATATACTTAGTTGGACCAAAAATGTATGGATCTCTGGGCATGAACGAAGCTTAAGCATGATGCCTACTACAGATGAGTTACAGCTTGGACATATTTCTGTTATTGTGGGATACTACTTGTACAATCTTGTCAGGGTCAGGTATGTCTTATGTAAGACATTATATTGTATCTGTTTGAACCTTAAATTATGTGACACTTTATTTTGAGTGTTATGGGGTCTCAATCAATTCTTCCTCCCTACCACAATCTCAGTTCCAGGTTCTCTTTAGAGCTACCAGTTTTGTATTAGCCATTTGTAGTAGTGTCTGATATAGTGATGTTATTGATTTGGATGTACTGATTATGGTGAGGATTTTATCATGCAAGTCTGAGGTTCACTTGTGCCAATTGCTTGTGTGTGTTTGATGGCATCAACTTTTGTATATGCTAGGAATAGACCCTTGTGTAAAGGATAGAGTTCTGTAATTATTTGGAACATTAGAAGTATGAAGCCTTCAAAGAAGTAAAGTATGTGCAATTTTCTCACTTTTCTCCATTTTGTACTATCTATCTTGCTTGAACTGCCCTTTAATTTAGGTAAACACCATAGTGGTTGCTTTGAGATATATGCCTCCTTAATGTTGGTTTTCTTGAGGCATCATCAACAGAAATATATGGATGTGGTTATGAGTCTATGGCTGGTATTTGGTTTGCCATGACTATTTAACATTTTCCTACTAATGGTTATTTGATCACATTTTTAGGCATTGTGCTTCATAGAAGTTCTGGTCTTCAGTGCCCACCAACTGCAACTGCAATGCTGAGTAGTACAGCTTGTCGTATGGGGCACTTAGTGCCTCAACGGTGATCCTTAATTGGAGTTTTTTCAATGCTACTCTAGCCCATATTATATAAAGAAACACGGTGGACACCTACTTAAATATTTGTTTTGGTAGTTCCACTGAGATGTTAACAAAGTGATACACCACAGCTGGTGGCCAGCAGAACTCAGACCAACGCCCACATCAACAGACCACCCACGCAACCTCAGCATTATCCTCGACAGCCAACTGACAATGAAACAGTAAGTCAATGCAGTCGCCTCCTTGTGCTTCCACACCTTCCGCATGCCCCGCAGAATCTTCAGATGGATCCCAATCAAAACCAGAAAGACCATCACGCAGGCCCTTGTCACCAATTGCCTTGAGTACGGCAACGCCCGCTATGCCAGAATCTCCACAAAAGACTCCAGACCATACAGAACACCACAGCCAGAATCCTCCTGGACCTCCCCAAATGGACCCACATCACCCCCACTTCAGAAACCTCTACTGGCTCCCCATCCAGACGAGATGCCAGTTCAAGATTCCCACGCACGCCTACCAAGCTCTACACAACCAAGGAACATCCTTCATCAATCATCGACTGAACTTCCAACTGCCCGCAAGACACCTGCGCTCCGCCTCACTCGCACACCCCCCTCTCCGCATTCACCGCAGCGCCGCTCATTCTCCTACATCACTGCAAAGACCTGGAACAATCTACCCCTCAACCTCCGAACAGCAACCTCCCTGATGGACTTCAGAAAGATTGAAAGAGTCAATGGGGTAACCCTGTGTCCCTCAGAACCTGGGAATGTATACAACAAACTACAAATGGTTCTGTTGGGTAGAACAATTGCTTTAAACTCATGAAGTATTATTCATTCTTTATAGACTTCAGGATGGAACACGAATGACACGCGATATTTGGCATAAAAGTTAATTTTTATTTTTTTCTCTGTAAAGCATACAGTAATATACAACTGTCAAAATTCAATAATCATCAAATGACATCAGTGACAAAGAATTGAGTGAATGAAGTGACAAAGTGACATAAGTGACTGGGTGTAGTTTATATATAAGTGATACGACACATACAAATATATACATAATATACCACAGACAACTAAAAGATGGAGTCTGTCCTTTTCAATTGTAAGTGAAATGTCTCCGGTGCACGCTAAGTAGGCTTATTAATTCTTGGGACCGGAAGACCTAATGGACATAGACCGATAAGTACGTCGACGTTTCGACCCAGATGTGTGCGCAATTAGGTAAGCGTCATAGCGGGTCTTCTTCAGGACGAGCAGACAACAAAGGAAGACAGCCTAAAGGGAAAGTGATTCATGTATGAGTCACGTGTGTTCCATAGTTGAGGATTATCATTAAAAAACCCAGACAAGTGACTGGATTAACTCACCAATTCCAAGTACAGTTAAACACTCCCAAGGCGAGGTGAGTATTTAAAGAATTTTGAACTGTGGGAAAGAGAGATGGGGAGTCACTGGTAAATAGTGCCTGAATTGACCATTGCATTGAAATTATGCAACATGGTATAGGTCACTCACCATGCTGCAATGGTCAAGGAGCCTCCAGTAGTAAAATTAATTGAATGAGGGCGCGAGAATGGTAGTGCACGGACTTACCATGCTCTATATCTTGAAGAGAGACCACCTTGAAGGTTGAAGTCTGGGGGATAAAAAAGGGGAACTGGATCAGTACTGTGTAAAAGATTAGGTGTAAAAAGCAAAAAGCATGCTAAGTGCTGTAACTCAAGACCTACCTCAGTGGGCTAAATCAGAAGGTAGTGACCCAGACCATCGAGTTGGAGTAGAGCTGCAGAGTAGAAATTACATGAAAAAATAATTTAAGAGATAAACCGATTCATTAGATCAATGAAAGGCTCCCGCAGTAGTCAGGCTTCTGACATACCTTGTAACTTTGTGTTGCGCTTCACACAAGTGATGGCAATTCAGAATCTTCGATAAATTTCTGGGGGAGGGGGGGGGAGTTTAAAAATGGTTTGAGCCTATGAGTTCAAAAATTCAAAGGTAATTGAGGAAATGAAACCGAGCGAGCCAGTGGGACATACCTTTCGGTTCAGTTGCACAACGGATGTGTGTATTCCTATGTATCGCGGAGAGGTCTTGTGTGCCCAGGGAAACAGATGTTAATTAAAGACTTGGCGGACGGCACGTTGGCGTGACGTGAGACTGTACCTGCGTGCACGCACGGGGGCAGCAGCTAGGTGTGGGTGCCTGACCCGGTGAGACATATCATCAGGAGCATGGCGGCTTAAGCTGCCCTACGTAGCTTTAGCGGCACTGCCGATTAAACATCGTAAGCGCATGCATACATGGCTACATTAAAGACGGTTCAGCGAGTTATAAACTTTGTTTCAGAATGTACAATAAACAAAGAAACTGGTCTGTTCTAAAGGTCATCCACGGTAATGCGGATGTGATTTATGTGAGGTTTAACAATTTAGGTGCAAACTTTTTCTCCTAGTCGATTGGACACGTGTGCTGGAAAATACGTGGAATTTGAAACATTGAATAAGAAAAAAGTAACACATGATTTGTGAAGAAAGAGAGCTTATAACTGGTAATTTTCACTGTAACAACATGATGGTGTGGAGATACATCAAAGAAGGCATTCTGCAAGACTAGATTCATGAAAATGCGTGGAATTTGGAACACTGAATAAGAAATCATGGCTGGAGAATTTAAAAGTATCAAATAATTTGTGAAGAAAGGGCTGATAACTGGTAATTTTCACTGTAACAACATGATAGTGTGGAGATACATCAAAGAAGGCATTCTGCAAGACCAGAGTCATGAAATATACATCATAAACAGTAATTATCTTGTTAATTGGTGGAAGTGTGCTGTCTCATACAGTACAGGAAGTACAAGGAAACAGGTTTAAACAGTTTCATTGATGGAATAGAGTGTGTGGTTTTGACAATACAGTTATTCATTGGATCTCATTTCAAAAGGCCCAGCCACTTATCTATCATGCTTATCTAAACTGGGTATGCAGTCAGCATCTCACAACACTGAAAAAATCGTACGTAACATAATGAATGTTCAGTACGGAAGAGTGCAACTCAAATGTAACATGGAAGACCACTCAAATGTAACATGGACTGCAACTCAATTATAACATGGACTGCAACTCAATTATAACATGGAAAAAGATGCTGTCCCAGGGGGAGGCAAAAGTAGGTTCGAATGTAACACGGAATGTAAATGTAACATCGAATACAGATGCTGTCACAGGGGATGGCAACAGTCAGTTTTGGAAATATGGTCATCTGTGTTGTAACTGGCCCAGCTGCCTATATGTTTCTTCCATCTCGTTTAAACCCCTTGCGACTGTGTCCAAAGTATGTAGCCCTTTTACACTCTTCAAAGTCAAGGGAGGATGTAGTGTTGCCACCTCTAGGATGGGGGCAGATTCTTTCCAATACCCACCATTTCAGACAGTCAGGTAGATGGCCAAGGTAGGTAAAGTGCTCCACTAAGGGGGCTCCTTGCACCTTGCATCTAATCCAGCTGCAGTGCTGCAGGATTCTTGTCTTTACTTTATGGGTGGTTTGTCCAATGTACACTTTATCACATGGGCATTTGATGGCATATATGACATTGGCGCTGTTACAATTGGTGTGGTGTGGTAGCATGTATGCTCGGTTTTGATATGTGAATGCATTACCCTCAATTGTCAAAGTACAGGCTTTACAGTGGCCACATTTGTAATGTCCTACAAGGGGTGGTAGGTTCAATTGCGTCCTAATGTCAGGTGTTCTTGGAGTTTCCAGATTGGCACTGACGACAATGTCATTGATGTTTTTGCCTCTTTTAAAGGCAAAAGTCGGGTCCTCTGCTGTCCTGATTTCAGTTGCCACCAGGTTCCAATACTTCATCAGAACCTTCTTTATTTCATGACTTCTTGGATTAAAGGTGGTGACACAAACCAGTTTCTCCATGTGCGTTTCTTTGGGTTTGACTTCTAGAAGGGTGTCACGAGGGCAGTACCAATTCCTTTTTCTCGCTCTTTTGAGTAATCCATTAGGGTAACCTCTGTCTCTTAATCGCTGGATTAAGATGTCAGTTTCCTTAAAGAAATCGGATCTTCGGGAGCAGTTGCGCCTCAGTCTCAGAAACTGCCCGTAGGGCAAGTTGTCCTGGAGGCTCCTCGGATGGTGGGAGTCATATTTCAGCAAAGTGTTCCGCTCCTTCAGAAAGAAGCTCAAGACCTGGCTTTTCGACTGAGAAATGGCTCTTTCAGCGATCAGATGCCCATAGGGGTGTCAGTGTGTGCTCTAAAAAAGCTGATTGATTAACACAACAATTTTGGCATTATGCTATCCAATCATTTTATCTTAAATGTTTTGTTATTAGCGTATTTCATTCTGACCTTGAGTGTGCAGAAATAAAATTCTGTCAGGTAAACTGTGAAATGCTGACCACTTTGTCACTTTGCTAAATTGCGAAGTTTGTAAGTTGTGGAATACATTTTGCCTCTTAAATCACCTTTGTAGGAGATTCCTCCTGCAAATATGAAGTTTTTCTACCCCAAAACAGGGGTTTGTTATTTTTTGGATCACAGAAAAGCTACATTTTACATTGAAGCTGCTAACGTTTGAAAATATGCTTCCTGAAGTTGATCAAAGTAAATGTTGCCCATTTCCTAATTCTAGTAGCAGTGTTTCAAAATTAGGTTTCACTCATCTTTATTGATTTCACAAATATAATGCACTATTGTAAGAGTATCCAGAAACTTCCACTTCTGGATCAAACGAGTTAAAGCATTTTGAAGTTACATAGACTGAAGTGCAAGCAAGCTTACAAACACCCTCAACTTCCTCTTTCCACCCACCTTTTTGCCTCTCCCACCAACCATCCACCATCAAACTAAGGGTTTATATCACTATTCAAGATATTTTCACTGTCATCATTCCGATGCACTTCATAATCCTATCTCACAAAAGACACATCAGAGATGTCCTCCATTATGAGCCGAACTCTCAACCCATTAGGGGAACAGAGGTCTCTCTTGTCTTTGGCCAGAGAGAGTACGAGTAGACTCAAAATCTTCTTGAATGTTTTGTCTTTTTTGGGCAGACCAGGCGAGTGGGATCATATGTTTGGCCTTATATTCGTTCTGAGACAAACTTCATCTGTTGTCGCACTGTTAGACCCAGGTTGGACCTCAGACCCGTTAGTGTCCCTCTGAAAAAGACATCTTTTACTTGAACAGAATCCTTGTGTATCCTCTTTTGGTGTCTTTCTCCATCCTGAGTTTACTTAAAGGCTCTCTTGATTCTCTTCCTGCTACCTTAGCGATGCCTACCTACACTGAGGGGACCTCGGTGTTCATCTGTTCCATGTTTTCTTGACCTAGTAGGCAGCTCTGTTTCATTCCGTGCTGCGGAGATTTCTTCTCTCTGGGTGGTTCCTCTAACCCCATGTCTGTAGCCATTTTCTTTACGAACTGAAGAAGGTGGTTTCCACATTTTGGGTTTCCCCACAGAAACGCGTGTCGGCGCTCCTTGAATGGGTATCTGAAGAACACAATATTGTTGGAGGGCGTTGAAAAATATTTCAAATGTGATAAGCTACCAACCGGAGCCTTTATGCAAAAGTGCAGTATACGAAATGAAGATCACTATGTATCTTGGTTTGAGATATAATAGAAAATATATTTGAAGTTACATGGTAGTGTAAAGGACACCGATGCAAGTAATTACTTGTGCACAATCATTATTCTATGAAAATGTTCTTCTGGGTATATTCTGTGGTTAGTCTTCAACCCTAGCATTTGATGTTTTAAATAGTATGGATGGTGAGTGGTATGATTAGTATGAATGAAGTATGCCTGTGATATGATTGGGTGTGAGAATTGATTTTATTGTATGTGGGGCATGGTTGGAACTGCTTAGAGAGTATTTTGTCATCAGCATTGTTCGTATTTATTTGTTGTGTACTGTCAAAAACATTTTTGTAAATGTATATGTGAAATTTAACATTTACTGTCTGAAAAAGTGAGACATATAAAGCTTTATAAGCAAATTGTCCTTTCAGTGGCATTAATTGTTGATTGTGATGGCTCCAGTGTTATCATTTAGGTATAGATATTCAGGAGTGACACTACTAATAAATTATTGAGCTGGCAGTTTTTGTCATTGTTGTCTTTTTGTCTAATATGGTGGACCACTTTCACCATCCTGAGGACAGACCAAATTCCTATGAGCTAAGACCTCACATTCATTGTCAATACGTACTTCTCGCTAACAATCCTTATTTAGCTGTCAGTCGCATATGTGCTATGAATTAATCTTTTTGGGATTGGAGAGGGTAAATTGCCGCAGATGGCCTCCCCAATATAATCACCTCTGGATATCTCGCTATCTGACTTCCAGTGATCTCTGCTATAATAGTTAGGATACTGTCTGCAAAACCTTGCTTTATAGGATATAACCAAAGTAGTTGTGATATTATAGCCTCATTTCCATATTCCCTCCGGCAGCGGTCTGATCTTTGGAGGTTTATGACATGTAACCTTGAGGGTGTGAGATGATAATATCAATAAAAACTCAGGTTTCTTGTACCAAATTTCTAAGAAACCACGGCACTCCAGTGCTGGTATGTTCAATGTCTCTTTATTTCACGGAAGAAGCATCTACGCGTTTCGGTGCTCATGCATCTTCGTCACACCTGTGTCATGTAAAGTGTTCTGATTTGTTTTCATCCTATTAAAATATTTTTTAATCACACAGGAGCACAAAAAATGGGCTTTCATAACTACTGGACTATATATTGAAATGCTGTATAGTTCACTAATTAGCTATTTAAATGTTGTGTATTAGGGCAAAACCTGATATCATACAGCCTCTCATTTTACTCTGTTTGTACGTCAGACAGTTCACTTTACAATATCCTGAAACTCTGCAGTCAGAGAAAGAACAGTAATTGTAAGAAGAGGTAAACTGTCAGGTGATCTCTGTCTCTGAACACAGAGCATATGTGACAAGATAAAAACAAGATTTAAAAGCAGAATACCTGTTCTCTGTCAGCTAGCCACAACAGGTGAGTAGGTGAGTAGGGCCTAAATATAGCTCGCCCTGATCAAATCTGACTAAACATAGCGTGTTGGGTGAGTAGTTTTCTCGAGGCCTGATATGTGTATATATATATATATATATGTATATATTATCTACTGGCGGTCGCCAGTAGATAGTTATAGTTAGATAGGAAAAGCGTTTTTGTTTTCCCAATAACTTTGGCGCCGGATGACGAATCATCGCGAAATTTTCAAAACTAGTGGGGCGCTCCGGTCAGCTCCTGTCTTGAAAGTTTCGGGGTGATTCGGCAAGCGGGGCCGAGAAAAAGGGGGTCCCAAAACGTGTTTTCTCCATGTTATTTTCCATAGGAAACTTTAGCCACGGCTACAGCCCGAACTGCTGAACGGAATTACACCAAATTTGGCAAAAAGGTAGTGCTTGGTTCAGAAAGCGCCCTTTTAAAATGGTGTAAATCCGTTCAGTAATTCCAGAGAAATTCAAAAAATAAGAGTCAAAAAATCAATTTCCCATAGGAAACTTTATGCAAGGCTACAGCCGAAACTAGTGAACGGATTTACCCCAAATTTGGCAAAAAGGTACTGCTTGGCTCAGAAAGCGACCTTTTTAAAAATGGTGTAAATCCGTTCAGTAGTTGCTGAGAAAATCAAAAATAAAAGTTTCGATATTTAGAGGCACAGAGGATCCGCGGACCCTCCCGACCACAAGCTTTATTCTAATTGGCTGTCAACACTCCAAACCAGGAAGTGTTGGCAGCCATCTTGTGACTCAGTAGAACCGAGTCACAAGAAAAACAGTCGCGTAAAACAAGAAAAGGGGGCAGGGTAGAAACACCCTGACCCCCCTAGGCCTGCTCAGGGCCCAAAAAAGCATTTTTTTAAAAATAAAATCGCCGAGATGCACGGAGGATCCGTGGATCCGGCCGCAAAAATAAAAAAAACGAAGCGCGGACTTCCGCGCTTTGTTATTAATTAGCCCCCGGGTTGGCCAAGTCCCGGGGGCATGTAAAAATGTGTGGGGAGACCCCAATCCCCCACACTGCCCCGGGGACCGCCACCCCCGGGGCTTTGCACAAATATTTGCGGGGGCACACGGCCCCCCGCAGCCCCGGGGACCGCCACCCCCGGGGCTTTGTTTTATGTGTGTGGGGGCCTCCAAGCCCCCCAAGCCCCGGGGACCGCCACCCACCGGGGCTTTCATTAATAAATTTGCGGGGGCACACGGCCCCCCCTCTGCCCCGGGGACCACCACCCCCCGGGGCTCTTATTTTTTTAATAATACCTGTGTGGGGGGTTTAAGACACGTTATAGTTAGAAATTAGCATTTAAAAAACCTTTGAAATTCACTGAAAAAACCATAGGTTTCAGGCACGTTATAGTTAGAAATTAGCATTTAAAAAACCTTAGAAATTCACTGAAAAAACCATAGGTTTTAGGGACAGTTATAGTTAGTTGGACATTTCACTGGTACAAAACCAGTGAAATTCCCCCGTTATAGTTAGTTCAGCTAACTATAACTCGCGCCCCGCAATGCACTGCTGTTGACGTCACATATTACATCACTCATGACATGGTCAGTGTAATCACTGATGACATCACTGATGACATCTCAAATGACATCACTGATGACATCATCCATGTGATAATTTCATGCATCTTCTCACACCCTAATATAACTTTTGATACACCCACTCTAAATTACAGACTGCCATTCTCAAAACCATAGACACTCCAACACCAATAACTACATACACACTCACTGATTCTTAGGTCTACACACACATCCACTCACTCACCCGTACAGTCACTCATACTTACGGTCACTCAGTACAGGACTATCATATGCACTCATACACCTATATAGACACTCACACACCGCCACTCATCCATAGAGGTACTCACACACCTAGTCAGTCATGCAAATAATTAATCACACTGCCATTTACTCACCTATACAGTTATACACACACCAGCTCACTTACTCATACAAATACTAGCACATTCTTACGCTCTTATACATTCACTGATACAAGTACACACTCATCCATACAGCCACTCTCACAATCACACACTCTCACTTATAGCCATTTATATACTCCAACACACATATATACTGCCTTTCACATATGTAGTTACTCACACATGTACCACTGAGATATACATTCACTCACTAACACACCCATACACACACTCACCCACCCATACAGTCCATCACAGATGCACTCTTGAAACCATGCACCCAGTGTGTCACGAACCTGCTGCCGGTTATGCACTGACTGCACGACGCGTGTATGATGGGCATCATGGACGCACCCCCTCTGAACTACAACTCCCGACAGGCAACGCGAGTCACGTCTCACGTGACGCGACGCCAGTTACGGGATAAAGGGCGGCGGAAGGAATCACTCGCTGCCGATAATTCACGGATTGCCCGTAGCAGACTTCTCCTGCGGACATCAGACTTCTGGGCAGTAAGAGTGCGAAAGCACAAGTTTCCGTATCGCCACCTGTTGAGGGAGGCTGAGGTGTTCTCAAACCTCGCTGATTCCTCCACTGTCGTGACTCCTCTGTTGGCTGAGACCAGCATATACGGTCTCTTGCAGAGGAGTCTCTGTATTTTCGGAGCCTGTTTAGAATGGCATAACCCCCCCGTTTTAGAGACTATAATCACTGGTCTTATGCGGGGAGGTTAAGGACGCCTTTCCATATTGCGGGCAATTGTGGTCATTGGTCATGTAAGACTTTGAATCCTCAACTCACAGACGCAGACCGTAGTTGAGCATTGACGTGCTGGTTATAAATATAACCCGGATTGTAAATTCCTAACATGCTGGTGTTATTGTGTGGTTATTAACAAGCACGAGCATGACACCAACTGGATAAGGGCAAGACTGTTATTGTTACCTGTTCCAGTTGCACTCCTTCACCTTTTTTCTTGTTTTTTGTTCTTCTTACGATTCATATAGGAGAGAGTTACCAGAGAGGGTGTGCCGCTGTCACGGCACGGCATACTGGGCCTCACTTCATGTGCCCGTTTGGTAGGTGTAGCAGGGGGAACCAGTACACGCATAGTACAGTGTTAGAAATTCTCTAGTTCTTGCCAAAATGTGTTCTTTTTGTCTTTCACTAGTTTCATGTTGTGCTCCTGCCACCACCCTCGGTTCTCTTCTGTAAATCGTACTACACCTTCTTTATTTTCAGGTGGGTGTGGTAGGCGTTGTGCATCATGTCGATTATTGTCTCTTTACCTTGAGTCATATTTTGTGTTGCGCTGTGCTCATATTGTGCTCTTGTATCCTTATCAGATCTCCTTCCCCGCAGTCCCTACCCTTTCCTTCCCCCGCTCGATTGCCCCAACAGTCTGTGTGTCACTATATGCCAGACTTGGGGCTGTCCAGAGGTGGGCCCCCTTTGAGCATCAACACGATTCTGAGGCTCCAGAACGGAGGAGCCTGACACTGTGAATCTATGCACAGAGTCACACATACCCCACCCACACAAACACTCAGGCACCCATACAGATACTCAGACAACCAATCAATAACCCATGTAGACACTCATGTAGCTATTCGCAAACCCATGCAGCCGCTTACACACCAACAGACAGACGGATACAGACATTCACACAGTTTAGTCACTAACCCATGCATTCAGTAAGATACGTTTAATCACTCACTTATAGAGTCAGTCACGCACGCACGTCATCTTTATTCGGTTTTACATGAGAACCATAAAATTACACATTGATATAAATAACATAAAATTATTATCTTGCATTAAAATGTATAAAAATGTAATACTTTAAAAACTAAATCACGTGTCTCAAAGCCCTCCCCGGTGGCTAATCAGAGTTAACTTGAGTATTGTAACACAGACAATTAATTCCGTTAATAGAAGTCTACTTTGTGAACCACCCTGCCAATGATTGGTTTGCCTGTTATTACTCTTGATTAATCAGGGCAATTCATAATTAGGAATTTGATGGTACAGCCATGAAGGTTAAAAAGATAAAACATTAAAAACAATTCATCCTTTGAAAATATTTCAAGATTACCTTTCTAAATTGTAATCCCTACTGGCAGTCACAACCTCACATGTTTTAAATAAAATTAATAGTTATGCGCGATCGGACAGCAGCACGAAAAAAGCAAATTAAAGCAGCACATATTTCATCGTCTAAAAGACCTTGTAATGCGAAAATGGCTTGAGCAGTATATCTTATGTTTCTCGCTCTTATTAGTGGGACCAAGAAGCTTTTAGTATATAACATATAAAAGTTACAAAAAAAGTGGAAGTGGCTCATGGACTGGGTGGCACCGTCACTGCATCGGCATGCCATCACATCTAGATTAGTCTGATATCCTATTGGGAAGCACAGTAAGTATTTTACTGTGTCTGCCCTGAACCTAAATAATAGGGAGCGCTCCCAGGTCCTCATTGGTTTCTGTATGTAACTAACTAGTGTAGCCTCTGTGTTCCAGGAAAGGTATTTCTCGCTCGATACTTTCAGCGACTCTTTCACAGCCTTCTTATTATGTAATCGTGCTAATAGCATATTGAAACTTCCTTTTTGCTGATTGATGCACATGAAGTGGGGTCGGAAAAAGCGTTTGATAAGCCAATCTCATCGAGGAGACCTTTCACATTGGTCGGCCATAGGATTGACATCCCTCTGTTACATTTCAGACAATTGTTGATTATTGCCCTAGTTAGTGGAGCGTCCTCATTCCGCCACATAGAAAGCCACAACAACACTGGTTTGGTTCGTATAAGGTCACTCATATAAGGGATCCCGAGTTCACTGTGGCAAATGAAATTTGAAGAGCATCCTGGTATAGCCAGCAGTCTCTAGCAGAAGTTGTTTTCCTCCCTCTGTATTGGTGAACAATCAGCCTAACCCCAGACGCCGGCCCAATAAGAAGCTGTGGGGGAGCATTGCGTAGTATAAATGTGCAATACCCGGGCCAGAGGCCAACCCCTGGATGGGCGTGGTAGACTGAGGATGTGAGCCCAAAGATCTGGCTAGTTACGCTCTACTTTGCTGGACATGTGCTACCCAGGATCCTGTTTTGCTAAAAGTTACCCCCAGGTTCGAGAATGTTTTTGTGCTTACAAAAACGTTTTGACGAACTGCTATTTTAAGGTCTGCACATCTCTTGGTCCCACAAACCATTATGTAAGATTTGCCAAAATTTGTTACAAGGTCCAAATTTAACATGAACTCCACAAAAGTATTAACTAGAGTTCTTAGTGCTTTTGAAATACGAGACGTTAAAACCGCATCATCTGCGTACAGGAGTGCAGGAAGTGGAATACCATTTGCCTTTGGAACATCTAAGGTGCTGGCTACTAACTTAGTGGTCAAATCGTTAATATAAAGGATGAATTGTAACGGTGCAAGCACACAGCCTTGCCGCACTACCCGATGTGTCTTGATAATGTCTGACAATTCGCCTTTTTGTCCGTACTGTACCCTGACAGAGGTATTAGTGTAAGGCGCGGCAAGTATGCGGACAAGGGTCCCATCCATTCCAATACCAAGCAGATGCTGCCAAAGCTTATTTTGATTTACGCAATCGAAGGCCATGGATAAATCCATGAATCCCAGGTAAAGGTTGGACCATTTGGCCACCATATACTTGCCGATTATCAGGTTTAAATTCAAGGATTGCTCCACCGTGCCAATGCCAACCCGAAAACCATATTGGCATACATCCAGAATTTTGTTATTGCATGCCCAATCTAAAATCCTATTGTCTATAACGCGGCCAAAACTTTTGGCCGGTATATCGATTAAAGAAATTGGTCGATAGCAATCAGGCTTAGCCCGGTCCCCTTTTAAAAAAAATGTGTATATATATTACCTACTGGCAGTCACCAGTAGGTAGTTATAGTGTGGACTATGTTTCCATAGGAAAAGCATTTATTGACTTGTCTATAACTTTGGCATTGGTTGACGAAACTTCACAAAATGTTCCCAAAAAAGTGTCATAGTGAGTCTTGTGCATGGAAAGTTTCGGGGTTATCCGTCATGTCATCAGTGATGTCATCAGTGATGTCACTGACCATATCATGAGTGATGTAATATGTGAGGTCATAAGCAGTGCATTGTGGGGGCATAAGTTATAGTTAGCTCAGATAACTATAACTGCTTAATTTCCATGGTTTTGTACGAGTAAAATCTGAGCCTACCTATAGCGTCCCTGTAACCTTTGTTTTTTTTTAGTGAATATATATATAGATACAGTTATATCTATCTATCTCTCTCTCTCTCTATATATATATATATATATATATGTATATATGTATATATATATGTATATGTATATGTATATATATATATATACACAGATCAGCTCCGGCTAAAATAAGCAGGGGACGGCACTCCGTGATATGCGATATTTGAAATATTTAATGAACACAAAGCAAGACAGAACAACGTCCACGCGTTTCGGCTTGGCAGCCTTGTTCATATATATATGCACAAGAATGGTTGCTCTCAGAGGAAGGTGGTCTCCCAAACAGATTCCAATTATTTATTCTGGAATGCAGCAAAGTCAGCAACATACAGAGAATTCTTATTTCTTATTTCAGAAGCCTAACACATTTTGGACTTCCCCAGTCCTTGCTCACAGGCCAAATGCAAGATAGTTCAGCAGATTGATTGTAGGCACCTGTTCACCAAGTTCTACCCTGAAGGGGACCTCTGAAAGTGAGTATCACTGCAAGTGCATGTTGGTATAAGTAGTCCTGCACATTTCATTTTATCCCAAATGGGTTTGCTGAAACCAAACATGAAATTAAAACACAGTTCATCACCCTCCAGTGGGCAAATTCAAAGTAACATTACCGGGTTTGCTGGAAATCTCCTGAACTTGTTGTTCCAAATGTGACAAAATATAAAGTCACACAGACCTGCTCCTTCATGCAGTGGTGCTGCCTTCACGGCTGGACCGGCCGTTTAAATGCACAAGAAAGGTTGCCCTCAGAAGAAGGTGCACTCCCAAAAAGATTCCAATTATTTATTCTGGAATGCAGCAAAGCCAGCAACATACAGAAAATTCTTATTTCTTGTAACTAAATATAATGTCACACAGCCAAAGATGTAAGCATCCACATTTCCGGGCACTTCACTTTCAATTGCAGGTAACTACCACATTTCTGAACATCACTTTAAACTCCCAGGCCCCAAGTCGATCAGAGGAGAGATCACTCCTCTCACCTGGGCCTGAACCTGGGCGTTTTAAGGAATATATGACGTTACAACGCAAACAATTACAACGCATGCTTTTACAACACGGTTTTTACATCGCAACTACCATTACATCGCATGATTTTACAACGCATACCAATACAACGCATTTTTTAAAACTACAATTACAACGCATACCATTACAATGCATACCATTACAATGCATAATACTTTTAGAGCAACAGTAGGGTAAGTGTTGGATAGCGTAGGGGTAAAAATTACTATTCCCACTCCAGTGAGTGCAATAGTAGGGAAAGTGTTGGATAGCGTAGGGGTAAAAATTACTATTCCCACTCCAGTGAGTGCAACAGTAGGGAAAGTGTTGGATAGCGTAGGGGTAAAAATTACTATTCCCACTCCAGTGAGTGCAACAGTAGGGAAAGTGTTGGATAGCGTAGGGGTAAAAATTACTATTCCCACTCCAGTGAGTGCAACAGTAGGGAAAGTGTTGGATAGCTTAGGGGTAAAAATTACTATTCCCAACTACCCCAAAACCCATACCCATCCTAAAACTTAATATTCTCCATTACTTACCTTATAATGCGTTGTAATGGCATGCGTTGTAATGGCATGCGTTGTAATGGCATGCGTTGTAATGGCATGCGATGTAAAGGCACTTGCGTTGTAAAAGTTGCGTTGTAAAGGCATTGCGATGTAATGACTGCGTTGTAATGGATGTTTCCCTTTAGAATATATGACGTTACAACGCAAACAATTACAACGCATGCTTTTACAACGCGGCTTTTACAGCGCAACTACCATTACATCGCATGATTTTACAACATTTAAAGTGATGTTCAGAAATGTGGTAGTTACCTGCAATTGAAAGTGTGGATGCTTACATTGTGGCTGCAGTGCTGGACATATTGAACGGTAAATATCTATATGTACTGCAGTCCACATCAGACCACAATACTCTTTATTGGTGCATTCTGGGCATTGTAGGACTCAAAGACAACGAAACTACAAGAGTCCATCAGGAACAGCTGTGGTTACTTTGTATTTGTATATCTATGACTAAGGCTCATGGGAGCCGAAATTCGTCAGATATTACCCTCCCTTCTGATGCCACTGTTCTTCATGTATGTGAATCCCCAACTCATTCTCCCATGCTTATTGGAAGGTCATTTCATGGTCCAGTGTCGTAGTTTGAAACACCCTATACAATCTAAAGCTAACACATGCATTGTCTACTCAGTCTCTAACATACTTTCAATCACTCTGATAACCCTGGCGACTTCACATTTTACTTCTGATTGTGATACCCAATGGCACACTGGTGTATACCAAACACACTTACTCTCAGCTATCTCATACTCTTGTTTCAGATCCTTGAACCCTTCACATGCCTAATTGCATACATGTCACCCAGCATGAGCAGTCTCTTTTTCCTATTCAGGAAATCCCAAGTTTGAATTGTTCCATAAAGTACTAGGGACTTATACGGGTTCCCATTTTGCTGTTGTTTGGTTGTAATGGTCTCCCTGCCAGGGTGTGGAACAACATACACCACCCCTTCTCTGTGTCCTCCTTCATATACTCAACTCGGAGTTGGTAGCTTGTCAATAGTGGGGGATTTCTGGAATCTGCAGACCCACTTCTCTGTGCTCTCTTCATTCTTGACCCCCCTCCCGCCCTGGTATATATCCCTCCAGAAGTTCTAAAAGCCTTGCTTCCCTGATCTCCAATTGCAAGGCTCAGGAAACAAAGTATTTTGACACCAGCTATCCATCCCACCCATGATATTGTGTACAAGGTCCAGCTTTGCAAGGCCCTCGATGAACTGGTTCAGTGCTGTGTAATTCCTCCTCAACATTTCTTCTGTTATTGTCGCTTTGTTGGCACCTAAGTAGCGTAGATGTAAGGTGGACCATAGAAAGGGCATGGTCCACTTTATAAGGCTTTCTGATCCCCTATCCAGTTACCATAAGGTCTCTGACTTTGTCAAATTAATCTTAAATCCTGCTACTGCCTGGAATCTAGCTAAGTCTGGCAGCAGGTCATTTGTTGAAGTGATGAAGCTTGGCAAGGTCAGGAGAATATTATCTATGAAAAACATTATTTTACATGTATCATCCCTAAATTAAGTCCCTTAATGTTCACTCTGTCTCTAATGCTTTGTGATAACAAGTCATGATAGAGACAAATAGTAACAGTGATAACAGGCACCCTTGCCTTGTGCCTCAACAAACAGAGAAAAGCCTCGACAAGTGGCCATTCACCTACCTATCACCTGCGGCGAGTCATAACGATTTTATGATTTTATTACCCAGCCACTAGGTGGCATTCATGAAGGCTCTCTGTGGTCCTACCTTTTTCTCTCACTAGGGATTTATACACTTGCACTCCCAGATTCACTTCATAGTGCAGTACAGGCTTATGCACCACCTTTCTGATGAATCATGGTCTCTCTAGACCTTGTCTCCAAACTCTATCCTGATCACGTCCTGGCAGCTGGACTATATTCTCTGTCTTGATTCCTCGATCCCACAGCCTTTCTCACCTCTTTAAACGTGCATTCTAGACTATTCTCTCTGAGCTCCGACCAGTACTCCGTCCCTGGCTTTCCTGTGCCCTGTCTTATGTTTCCTGTTTTCCCAGGTCTTCCCCTTTCCAAGTCCCAGTTCTGCCTTCCCTTAATTGGTGGTTCCCTGATTACTTGCACCTGGTTGATTCCTTGCACATGGCGCCCTCCCTGCATCCGTGCTTCTCCCCTGAGCTTCCTGCTATTTCTGCCTAGTGAGCCCAGAGTGTAGCGGCTCACAACTTACCTTGCTGCTGTGTCTCCTTGCTCTCTCTTTGATCCTGCTACTATATTCCAGGCTTGCCTTTTAATTACTGTTTTCATTCTTATTTGATTTTATGTTCCGGTTCTGATTAGTAATGTGTGGCTGTTGCCTGTCTCTTTTTCGTCCTGCCTCTTCATTCCTGTGTTTGCCTTGTGCCTAGTTCTGACTGAGCACATCCTGACCTGTCTTGTGAATGCAAATTATTTGCCTTGTATTCTGTATTCCTGTTCTGACTGCATATACTTGTCTTGTTCTAGTTGGTGTGTAGATTTCCAGTATTCATAGTTCTGTGTATTCCAGTCCTGTCCCTAACCCTTATTCCAGTCTAGCTTTTCTCTGAGCACAGTTTCTTTTTCTATTTACCTTCCACTGTTCCCCTATGTCTTCTTGTGTGTTATTTTATTATCCTGATTTTAATTATTTCCAAGGGAGCCAGTTAGATTCCACTGCTTGTGTGTTTGGCACAAAGAACCACCCAATGCTCTGATTTCATAGGAGCTGCTGGAAGTCTCCTTGAACTCTGTGAGATTAATCTACTCCTTGCCTTCTTGTGAGATCTTTTTCACCTCACATAGAGATTCCATCTGAGGAGCAGACAAACTATCATTTATAATAGGTGTCTATTGTTTCCCTTGTACCCGTTTGTTGTAGTATTAGTATTATCTTATAGTTTTTACAGACGTCCCAGTTCCCTATTCACTACCAGCTCCAACCTGCTTCAAGCCTCATCATCTGTTCTGCTTTCCTCACAGACTTTAAGTACTTTCTTGTTTATGTGTTTAACCCCCTTCTCTGGAAAGCCCTTGTCCCTGCAGAGAGCAAGGACCCCTCTGATACCTTGCCTTGTCCTAAACTCAACTAGTGTCACTGGCAGACTTTCCCAAACTTCGCTAGATGCCTGACAACCAGGCCGAAATCCAACTCTATAGCTCCTCATTAAACACCATATGTGATAGCAATGCTCTCCTGAATGCTCAATCAACCATATCAAAGGATTTTTCTGCAATCACATTGAACAAATCACTAGCTTATTTTCCTTCTCCTCAATGTAAACCAAGTGGAGTACCTTTTTAGTATTGTCACCAATTTGTCTCCTTTTGATAAAACCCACTTGGTCTGGAAGAATAAGGTTTGGCATTATTTTGTCAAGTATAGCTGCAACAATCCCTATGTATATAATCTATATTTAGGAGGGATACAGGCCCGTATAAGGCACAGGATCGTGGTTCCTTTCCTAGTTTTAGTAGGAGTTCAACTGTTACATCCCTCATGCCAAGGGTCACCAGGTTTATTTTACGGAATGAACTGAAGAGTACAAGGAGCGGTCCTAGCAGGTTCAAGCCAGGCTTGAGCCAGTGTTTTTGAAATCCCATTGGTTTGGTGCTTTTCCCATTTTCAATTTATTTATGGGCAAGAGAAATTTCAGCTTTGATACTGGTAGTTGTGTAAGATCCCAAATTGCAGCTGAAAGGATCACGCAGAGGCAGGTTCAGTGAAATAACTTCAGGTTTATTTCAAGGTAGAAGAACCCATCCAGGCCCCAGCATCCAGTTCATCCAACAGCTTCAGCTCCTTTCAACAAACACAATCCTATCACCTGGGAGACCAGGACTCAGCTTAGAACCTCTCGTAACCAAGGCAGCATGACATCAGAAGTACACAGGCTTCAGATGCAGCTTAAGATGCCACACACCTTCCCCCGTTAACAAAAGAGAATAAATAAAATAAAAGAAAGGAAACAAGAGAAATGAGAAAGAAAGAAATATAAAGGAAAGACACAAGAGTATAATTAGTACTCAAAAATGAGAAGAAACCTTCAAGACACAAAATGCTTAAGATAACTTGGCCTCTTAACAATCCTAGAGGACAAGCGTGGAGATGCAACAAAAGTATTATTAGCATTCTCACTAACCCCAGAACCTTCACCACATCCAGCCCCTTTACAAACTGAGACCCTATTTAGATTCCAAATTCTGTGATCCTGAGTTTTAACAGCATTTTTGAAAACCTTTATAACTTGTATGGGTTTGGAAAATCTAACCTTGGTACCAGGTTGCCTAATGACAACCAAGTCACCTAGCTTGACCTCAGTCTCTTTGGACGAATTCTTAGAGTCAAAATGTATTTTCCTAGAAAAGCACTTGGCTTCCTCTCTCTTACGCCAGTCAGGAGAAACCTTCTCAGACAAAGAGTTAGAAGCAGCCTCTTCTAGATGTCTGACTCAAGGTGGCTCTACTAAAGTACAAGGAGACCTACCCCTAAAGAGGACAAAAGGTGACTTCCCAGTCGTGCTGTGGGGTGTAAGCCTATAATTCTCAACCTTTCTGAGAACCTCCTCTTTCCAGTTAAGACCAGAGCTTTTCGCCCATGAGATGGTCTCCTTCAACACCCTATTAAACCTTTCTACCATTCCATTGGTTTCTGGGTGGTAAAGGGAACACCTCTTGTATTTATGCCATCATTTTTAAGAAAAGCCTCCATTTCTCGTGAAACCAACTGCACCCCATTGTCAGTGAGAATAACTTCAGGGTAACCCTCTTTGGCCATGAGGGATTCTAAAAATTTGATGACAGACACAGTCTCAATGCTAGACGTAAAACAAACTTCAGGCCACCTTGAAAACAAATCCAAAAGCACCAAAATAAAAATCTGCTGGCCATTAGTATGCACTGGACCCAAAATGTCTAACACCACTTCTTTCCAGGGACCACGAGGAAGTTCCCTAATCACCATTGGTTGGACCCTTGTGAGCTTAGACTTATCACTTAAGGCACAGACCGTGCAGTCCCTCACAACTCTCTCCACATGCAGATCCATACCTGGCCACCAATAAGAGGATCTCAGCCTCTCCTTAGTCTTTGACATGCCTGAATGTGACTTGTGAGCCAACTCAATCAAAAGTTGATGAAACTTAAGGGGTGGAACGAGTCTCATTCCACGTAATAGCACACCATCACAAGCAGCTAACTCATCCTTAAGACCCCAAAATTTGGCAGCTTCTTCAGATGCCTGTTTTTTTGAATGCCATCCCTTGTGAATGAGAGACAATACCTCTGAGAGAACAGGATCAGTAGATAACTCAAGGCACCATTGTTGCTCATCAATGATCCCTTCACCAACCACACACACACGAAGATCAATGTCCTCATAATCCTCATCAACACCATCACCATCACCCTCACTTTCTCCTACCAATCTAGAAAGAGTATCAGCAATACCGTTGTCTACTCCTGGAATGTACTTGATATCAAAGTCATAATCTTGGAGTGTTATGACCCATTTTGTTATCCTCCCAGAAATGAGGTCAATCCCTTTTTTAGAGAAAGTTTCACAGAGAGGCTTGTGATCAATTTTTACCAAGAACCTAGTTCCCCACAAAAATTTCTTCAACTTCTTAATGGCCCAATACACAGCCAATGCTTCTCGTTCGATAACGGAGTAACGAGACTCTGCGTCTTTGAGCCCCCGAGAAAGAAACATAATAGTTTCCAAATCCCCTTCACCTTCCTGTTGGAGAACGGCTCCCAAACCTTTGAGACTTGCATCCGTTGTGACAATGGACGTTCTGGAGGGGTCAAAACTTTTAAGCTTGGGGGCATCACTGAGTCTTCTCTTGAGGAAGTCAAACTCCAGATCACATTCTTTAGACCAAATGAAATCCGCACCTTTCCTCAAGAGAGCCCTCATGTGATTACTACTCTCGGCAAAGTTTTCAATAAATTTGTTATAATACTCAATCATCCCTAAGAATTTAAGGAGTTCCTCTCTACAGGAAGGGGCAGACATGTGAGTAATGGTGTCAACCAAATTGGACTTTGGGGCTATCCCCTCACCTGAGATCGTGTGTCCCAAGTAATGAATGGAGGACGTGCCAAACTGACACTTCTCAGATTTGATGGTGAAATTAGCATCACTCAATCTTCCCAAAACAACATTAAGGCGGTCATTGTGCTCTTTGTGATCCTTCCCAAATACCAAAATGTCATCTTGGTAGACACAAACCCCTTTACAACCTTTGAGTACCTTCTCCATTATACGCTGAAAAACGGATGCCGCAGACACAAGGCCAAACGGCATCCTTACAAATCTAAAAGTTCCAAAGGGCGTTATGAAAGCTGTATAGTCTCTTGAAGCTTCATCCAGCTCTATCTGGTGATAGGCTGAAGCTAAGTCAATGGTGCTGAAGACTTTAGCTCCCCCAAGCAAAACTAACAGCTCTGAAATATTTGGGAGAGGATAATGATCCACTACAACGCACTTGTTCAATTGCCTCAAGTCCACACAAAGACGGAGAGACCCATTGGCCTTGCGAGCAGCTACAACAGGGGCCAACCAATCAGTCCCTTCGACTTCCTCGATGATTCCTCCTTGCTTGAGCTTGTCCAATTCCTTGCTCATTTCATCCCTCACAGCCAAGGGAACACTCCTAACTTTGCAGCAAGAGGGCTGAGAGTCAGGGCGGAGATGTATTTCAAGCTTGAAGTCCTTAAGGCACCCAAGTTCATCTCTAAACACATTCGGAAAACTTTGTTTAACTGCAGTTGCTACATCAAGATCAGCTCCAACACTTTGTTTGACAGTAGTTGCCACATCAAGACCCGCTCCAACAACCACTGCATTCACCTCATCCTTAACCTTAATGGGACATTTGCTACTCGGGTCGAGCATAACCCCCAGATCCCCTTGGTGGAACCAGCTGATGATGCTGTCTCCTTTCTCCGAGACGTAGATTTTGCCAGAAGTGTAACGATTTTTATATTCAATGAGTCCCACAAAGTAGCCACGCAGTGGAATGGGCCAAAGGGACGAATGTCCGGTTTCAGCAGAACTGTCTTGTTAGCCAACTTGTTTTGATAAAAGACTCTAGAAACTATGGTGATTTTAGCACCTGAGTCGAACAGAACCTTAGTGGATTCACCTTCAACCAAGATGTCATCTATTGGGCAAACCCTAGATTCCTTTCCAGACTGTACTTGTACAACAATCTGACCACAGACAAAGTCTTCCTCCGGGCTCTCAGCCTCCACACATTTGATGTTAGAAGAGGGCCTCTTAGATTTACAGACAGTGGAAAGATGACCCTTCTTCTTACATTTGGTACATGTGACATTCAATGCTGGACATTTCTTGTCGTTAGCTAAGTGGCCTACTTTGTCACACCTGTAGCATTTGCCTACAAAAGATTTACTTTTGGTCTTGGAAATATTGCTCGAATTAGAAGTACTTTTAGATTCTTCATGAACAACTTGAACAGAAGCTTGCTTATCTTTTTTAAAGTGTCGACACACTTGAGAGAGTGCTCCACCCTCTTCGCTACCTGAATTAATTCGTCAAGAGATGGTTCATCCCTCAACCAAAGTTCTTCACGAATCTTCTCAATATTGCACCCAAACATAAACTGGTCTCTGATCCTTTCATCAAGCAAAGCAGCGAATTTGCAAGATGAAGCAAGTTTCCTAAGTTGAGTGATGTAGCTTTCAACACTCTCGTCATCATTTTGCATCCTTTTAGCGAATTGATACCTTTCTAGTATGGTGCTGACTCTAGGAAGATAGTGTTTATCAAGTTTTTTTATGCAGATCTCAAACTCATTTAAATCTGTACTCTCCACATCAGTTAGTTCTGGAAGGTGATCGAAAACGTCTTGTCCTTCCGACCCTAAACAATGAAGCAAAAGGGAAGATCTACGCTCAGCACTCAGGTTAACTCCACATACCTTTGCATAGCGCTCAAATACTTTTTTCCATTTTTGCCACTTTATGGGTGGCTCACCAGGAGACATCAAAAATAAAGGAGGCGCTGTTACATTTTGCATGGTTAAATATAAAAGAAGTGGACAGTAAGTAAGAAAGCAATGTAAGAAACTATCCTAAAATATACAATTGTCAAGCAAAACACCAGTTTCAATGTGACACATTAACATTAACATGGATGAACACATAAAAGAAGACCAAATGTTATTGGATATGAGTGTATAACAATAGTTGATAGTTGTAGATTGCAATAATTTTTCAAATTAATGTGAGTGTGTCACAGCAGATGTGGCACACTGAGGTGGATTCAACGTCAGATGTAGCACAAATAATATAATGTGCCTCAAGCAGTGAATCCTTGAACTGTGTGTGTCACAGAAGAGGCACACACCTTTATATTAAATAAATGAACAGTGTGTGTGTGTGTATCACAGATGTGGTACACCACGTAGAAACGAGCAAAGAAGCAATTACTTGTGTGCGTGTCACAGAAGTGGCACGCAAAGTAAACCAGAGGCACTTATGAAATGTGTGCTTGTCACAGAAGTGGCACGCAAGGCAAAACAAAAAGGCATCAGAGGAAAAGCAAGATGGCGGCACGTTGCGTGACCTACGTGCCACCACAGGTCAAAGATCTTGAGTGAAGCGCAGCGCACAAAGCCAAGAACGTGTGGAAAGGAAGCCGAACGAAGGAGATGCTCAGAGAAGGTTGATGAGCCGAACGTGATGGTAAAGCTCCAAACCACGGCTGAGCTCGCAATGGAAGGCAAGGTAGGAGACGTCAGTTACAAGATTGTTTTCTTTTAAAAGCAAGAGCACAGTTCGTCCATAGAAGAGTCCTGCTGGCCCACGACAACACAAAAATAGACCAAAACGGTTCAAAGCATAAGCATATAGTTAAAAGCAAATGGAAAAATTCACAGCTGGGAAGCCAGAACCGGATCAACTTGTAGCGTGAATTAGTCCAAGCAGACCCCAACTAAACAAGCAAAGTTTCCATCACATAAGAAAGAGGAAACATATGAGAAGGGACGAGCCCGCGTCGATAAACCATCCCTCATTAACACAGAAGTGATGAAAAGCGCGGCGAAAGCTCCCAGTCCCTGGGGTGTAAGTTTAAACAGTTGAAAGTCATAGAAGGGTGTATGAGTGGCAGAGACCAACAACCCTTGTATAAAAGAATAATCCCGGTAAACAAGTTGAAATAAACACAGTACCTGAGGTAGGAGTGTCCGATCACTACCTATAAACAGGGAAAGTAAAGAAAGCAGTTGAGGGGTGTTGAGTTCTTCATCTTGCCTTTCAGCTGCCGACTACGCCAGTGTAAGATCCCAAATTGCAGCTGAAAGGATCACGCAGAGGCAGGTTCAGTGAAATAACTTCAGGTTTATTTCAAGGTAGAAGAACCCATCCAGGCCCCAGCATCCAGTTCATCCAACAGCTTCAGCTCCTTTCAACAAACACAATCCTATCACCTGGGAGACCAGGACTCAGCTTAGAACCTCTCGTAACCAAGGCAGCATGACATCAGAAGTACACAGGCTTCAGATGCAGCTTAAGATGCCACAAGTTGTAACCAGTTTCGCTACTCTGCTGAGAGTTTAGGCAGAGAGACCATTTCATGACACTGCTTCCTTACTTCAGACACTTCTGCACTCATCTTTATTGCACAGCTGTTAGTAAAAGTCTATTAACGTTTCAGGTTTTCCTTCCTCCAAGTCTTCCTTTTGGCGACATACCTACATACTCTTGCAGCCGTGAGTTTGTAAGATAGACGTGTTCCCTTCTTATTGCCTCCTTCATGCGTAAATCCTTAAGTGATTTACCGGCATACTTTGACTCTGACTTGTCTAATTAGCTATCTGACCTTGTAGCACCAACACTTTTTGCCAGATTCAAGGTGATTAGGGTTTATGTTTTCTTTCCAACTCCACCAGTTCCTGTCTCATGGATGCTACCAGTGAATCCAGCCACCTCTGCTATGAATCAGCATATAATTACAGCTTTCACTACAGATACCACCCTTGATTTATTATGGTGCATATATTCCTTGATCGCTTCCCTGACTATACATGCTACTAACTGGGCTAAAAGTAAGTAGTCTTAGAGCTTTCAGATCATTTTTCTACCCCAAGACCATCACCTAGTCCTAGTATGGTGTTAGCATTGATCAATGGTCTGATAGTGTAAGCGGACCTTGTTCTGCTTCCTGTAAGGTTCCTAGCAGGATTGTTCAAGAGCATGTTATCCATATCTGCACACGTTTTATGTGTGTGGGAGTAGGGTGAGTAGTCCCATCACAAAGAATGTTTATGACTCCAGATACCAGCCAAACCCAAATCCGGCAATTGCTGTCTTCCCTTCGATGTAATAACACTTGTCCCCATTCTCCTGATCATTCCTCTCCATGTCCGCGGGCATATACAAGTCAAAATCTTTTCCTATCATAAGCAGCCCATAGCTTTCTCTACCACCTTCTGTAGTATCGCACAAAAGGAATCCTCCTTGCCCATGTCAGAAACATAACTTGAGGCTAAAGACAGCTAGAAACTCTACAGTCTCCCATTTAACAACAACAATCTACCTACTGGGTCCCTCATAGAGGTCCACACAGTATACGTAAAATGTTTGGACAACAAGATGCCCACCGCCCCGGCCTACTTACTACCGGAGGCCAAGTAGTACATTAGAGAGTACCCTGACTGGAGCCACTTCAGATCTGCTAGTTGCAAATTCGTCTCTGTCAAAAATTCTGTTAGTTCTTTTCTTAACTTGTGTACAATTGCCAAGCATCACATATGTTTCAGAGGACCACCCCGGATATTGCTTTCTGCCTCCATTTGCCTCCTACAGAGAATTTTCTGTGGCAATCTTCTCCCCATGGACGGCTGCCACCCTTCACATTTTAACCCATCTTCCCCCAACAACTACAACCTCACTACAACTTCAGAGTTCAAAGAACAGAACAAAACATACTTCTCAAGTGTCCGCTGGCTCACTACATACCCCTAGTGTTTGTATTTGATGTAAATGTAATTGGTTTTAATACATTTTATAGAAAACACTTACTGTTTTTTATAGGGATTTGCTTACCTGGATTTGTATTTTACATTTTATTATATTCAGTTATGTAAATTAACTTATGTTTATTTATTTAATGGTCTATGTCATTCTTTAATGACCTTTACAATTTTTGTAATTTATTTTGTGTTTAGTTTTGTTTTAAAATATTTATATATTGGTTATAATTTTATAATTTTGTTGTAAAATATGGGATGTTAATTTTAATAGCACCAAGTACTCCATAGATTTGTTTACTTCCTTAATGCAGTTAGGTTTGGAGCTAGAATCATATTTCTGAATCTCCCCAAAGTCCAACACATCCCCCATTGTGGCCATGTTTGGAGTTGGAATAGTAAACCTAATTTCACCCCAGTCCCAGAGTCCAACACTTTCCCCAATGTGGTCAGGTTTGGAGTGGGAATAGTAAATCTGCCCCCTGCCCCCACAAAGTCCAACACTTTACCCAATTTGGAAGTGTTGGGTTTACTATTCACACTCAAAATGTTGACAGAGTACAATACCTTCACCAAGTGGTCATGTTTGGAATATGAATAGTAAATCTAATACCCCCGAAAGTGTTTGGAGTGGTAATAGTTAATATAATTCCCCAGAGTCCAACAATTTTCCCAATGTGGCTATGTTTGGTTTGGGAATAGTAAATGTGACACCAGCAAACACCCAACATTTTTCCCAAAGTAGCTAAGTTTGGAGTGGGAATAGAGAATCAAACATCCAAAAAGTCTAACATGTTCCCTAGTGTGGTTAATTTCAGGTAGGAATTGTAAATCCAAGCCCACCAAAGGACAAAACTTACCTCAATGTGGTTAGGGTTGGAGTGGGAATAGTACATCTGTCCCTCTGGAGTCCAATACTTTCCCAAATGTGGTTATTTTTGGAGTCAGAACACTAAATCACACCTTCTCCCCCAAAGTCTAACCTTTGCCCAAAGTGGTAATATTTGGAGTGGGAACAGTATATCTGACCCCTCTAAAGTCCAAAGCTTTCTCCAATGAGGTTCGGTTTGGAGAGGGAGTAGTAAATATAATATCCTCCAAGACCCAACAGTTCCCCGAAGTGGCAACATTTTGAGTGGGAATAGTAAATCTAACCACCTTGTTTCAAATCCTACATTTTCCCTAATGTGGTTAAGTTGAATATTAATAGTAAATCCGATACGCCGCAAAGTGTAACACTTTCCCCAATATGACTAAGTTTGGAGCCAGTATAGTGTATCCGACACTGCCCAAAAGTACAACACTTTCTCCAATGTGGTTAAGTTTGTAGCAGGAATAGTAAATCTAACGTCCACAGAGTGCAACACTTTCCCCAGTGTGGCTATGTTTCAAATGGGTATAGTAAATGTGATACCACCCAAAGTCCAACATTTCCCAAATGTGGCTAAATTTGGGGTAGAATATTCTAACCCCTCAAAGGTCAAACACTTTCCCCAGTGTGGCTAATTTTGGAGATAAATAGTATCTATGATCCTCTCAGAGTCTGTTGGGCCTGGCCTTATTTGCAGGGCTGTCCCCAAACTTGTTGCCTTCCTCCACCTATTTTTCTGACCTTTTTGTTGGCTTTAGGACTCAGGGCACTTTACCACTGCTAATCAGTGGTAAAGTGCATGTGCTCTCTCCTCTAAAACATGGTATGATTGGTTTCTCCATGATTGGCATATTTGATTTACTTATAAGTCCCTAGTACAGTGCACTACACGTGGCCAGGGCCTGTAAATCAAATGCTACTAGAGGGCCTGCAGCACTGATTGTGCCACCTACACAAGTAGTCCTTCAAACATGTCTCACGCCTGCCACTGCAGAGCCTGTGTGTGCAGTTTTAAACTGCCATGACGACCTCGCAAGTTCACTTACTTGCCAGGCCCAAACCTTCCCTTTTATTACATGTAAGTCACCCTAGGGTAGGCCCTAGGTAGCCCCATGGGCAGGGTGCAGTGTACTTTTTTTTTTTTTTGTTAAATACTTTTATTTTTTAATTTTCAAAACAATTAAAGTACCGTACAAGTTCAATATATAATTGACACATGTTATACATTACTTTCCATCCTGGCTTACATAGCGTGTCACACAGAAAGCTGCAGCTAGTTCTGTTCTGTAGCGTATGTGAACAGATCTCCCGATGCTTTAAGAGTTAACTTGCTACTCTGCAGTAGTCGCTGTGCCTATGCCCAACTTTGGGGACTGTGGTAGTGCATTGTGTATTGCTTGAGGGTCAACTATGTCCTGTAGCTCGAGCAGGTAAGTGTGAAGCGGCTGCCATATGTCACGTGGTCTAGATGTTGGCGGCTGCAATTGTGCGAATAGATCACTATTCGTATTACAGTGCATCAGGCTATTAAGCCATGCCGTGTGCGTCGGAGGGTGCTTGCCTCCCCAGTGTATGGCCACTTCCCTTTTAGCAAGCATTATCGCCACTGTCGCGAATCGTCGCATTGATTTTGGGATATCATGTACAAACCCTACTAGTGCCTATAACGGTGTGGGCGTGAGTTCAAGTTGTATCATGTGCGACAATTCCGCAGGGTGCAGTGTACTTAAAATGTAGGATAAGTACCTTTGAGCTTTACATAAGCTACATTTGTTTTTCACTACCACAAGGCCTATCTCTTGCATAGGCCAGCATTCTAGCTGCCTTGTAAAAGGAGCCCAGGTTCTGATAGTAAGATGCAGGTGAAGTCCTTGCTGTCCCTGAGACAAGAGGCAAGCCCAAATAAGCCCTTGGAATTTTTTTTAGATGCAGGACATAGACAGTAAAGTCCAGTCCTTTCACTGTCAGGCAAAAAGCAGCAGCCAGTAATCCAACACAGCAAAGCAAGGAGCAAAGTGGCAGTCCCTTCTGGTAGCACAACAGCTCTTCTTCCTAGCAGAAAGTCCTCAGTCCAGAAGTGTTCTGAGTATATGGTGTCAGAGGTCCAGTACTTATACCCATTTTGACCTTTGAAGTAGGGAGACTTCAAAGAAAGTTCTTTGTAGTGCAAAGGACCCTGCACTTCCTGGCCCTGGCTCCAGACACACTACAGGGAGTAGCAGCTCTTTGTGTGAGGACAGCCACAGCCCTATTCAGGTGCAAGTGTCAAATCCTCCCTCTACTCTAGCTAAGGAAGACCCATCAGCCCATATGCAGGGCACACCTCAGCCCCCCCTTGTGTGACTGTCTAGATGGAATGCACAAAGCCCAGTTGTCACCCTGACTCAGATCTGTATTCTAGGGACAGAAAGAGGCACTGAATAGTTGTAAGAAAATGCAAACTTTCTAAAAGTGGCATTTTGAGTCCTGGCTGCAGGATGTGGCCTTTTGTCAGGAATAAATGGCCAACTACTGGGAACAAATGCCCGCAACATCTCGCCCTAAAGATATTTGGGAACCACTGCTATTGTACTTAAGGCTCTGAGATCCCACACCTCCCCTATCGCTTGCAGAGGCGGAATTACCTGCTGGCGCCCGCTCCTTGGACCCTGCAGCGGCAGTGCCCCTATAATTACACCTATATCTTTGAGGGAAGCTTGATACTCTCCTTGATGTGGGGCAGTATTGGTGGAATGCTACATAACTCTACAATTTGGAGAAGTCCGGACTTCGCTAAGCTCTTTTTTGTATCTTACCGACTCAGTAACTTTGTCAAATCTCCCTTTCATTATTTGTAAGCATGGGATACTGTATTGCTTCTTTTGACCTGACCTGACGTCCCCCCCGCTCCACCTCATTTTCCCCTTCCCTCCCTCCCCTCTTATTCCTCCCCCCTTTTGTTCTTTCACTGTTTACTGTTTTGAGGCCTTGCCTCTATGATGTTCTTTATCTCAAATGCTAACAAAAACAATAAAAAAAAACTTTGGATTGGAAATCGTAGATATTATCACTCACCTCCCCCACTGTCCAATACTTCCCCCAATGTTGTTAAGTTTGGAGTAGGACTAGTAAATGACACAACCCCTGCCAGCCAGAGTCCAACACATACTCAATGTGGTTACGTTTGGATTAAGAACAGTAAATCAGATAACACCCAAAGTCCAAACTTTCCCTGATGTGGCTAAGTTTGGAGTGGGACTAATACATCTGACCCCTCCCGAGTCCATATTTTTCTCAATATGGTTACGTTTGGAATGGGAATAGTTAGTCTGACGCCCCAAGGTCCAACACATTCCCCAATGTGCCAATGTTTGGAGTGGTATTATCCCAGACCTCCCATGTCCCCAGAGTCCAACACTTTCACCAATGTAGTTATGTTTGGAGTTAGAATTGTAAATCTGACACCCCAGAGTTCAACACATTCCCTAGTATGATTACATTTGGAGTGGGAATAATAAATCTGACTCTCCACCTCCCCACATGATCCAAAACTTTCCCTAATGTGGCAAAGTTTGGAGTGGGAGCAGTAAATCTTCAACCCCACTCCCCCAGAATCCAACACTTTACCCAATGTGGTTACATTCGGAGCGAGAGTGTTAAATCTGACACCCCCTTCCCACAGAGTCCAACACTTTCCTACAAGTAATCAAGTTTGGAGTGGGAATCAGGGATGTGGAATTCCTATAGCCCGACGCCCTGAACATATTGTTTGTGGTGAAGGGCAACAAGTTCTCGTGTGTATTTTGTCCTTGGGACAAGTAGGCCCAACCCCCTACAGCACAAACTCTTAGGCTGCCAGTTTACAGTACCACATTATGGATCAGGGAAAAGCATTGCCTGCAGTTAAGGTACCATTTGTGTCCATGTGTTAATGCTGTTCAAACTTGTATTTATGGTTCATTAATGCAAAGCCTTTATTATTAGGGTCAACGTTCTAAGTAAATGTTGTAAGCTCAGACTGCTCTACTGACAGTGGTTCCAGTATGAAAATGTGTACACACATTTTCAATGTTTAGCAATATGAGGCTATGTATAATGCTCCCAGAATGCTCTCTGATTAGATGCAAACATTTGCAGAAGCTTGAAAGCAAGATTGATGATTCTTTGCTTTCAAAATAAAATGTTCACAAAAAAATACAAAAACATTTAGCTAAACAACTGTAAAATTATAGGTACCATTTCTTTGTAGCATCATTTAGTAAAATGTATTGATGTATGCTAGTATTTCCCAAAAGTATGCACAATGGAAAATCAGTGTGACAAGTTTTAATAAGATTATGGGGAACATAAAAATAAACAAGCATTGGTTAAGCCAGTAGGGCTGAAATTGTTGGTCAGCCTATTGGTTTTGTCAACGTGTGACTTGTTTTGGCACGTTTTTTGTAAAACCTTATTGGTGTGGGAGCTGCCGGGCCCTCACCATTATAACAAACATTGGCAAAAGCAAAAATTGTTTTGGTCTCAGAAAGCACACTTTGCCAAAGTGGTTCCTGGCACTGAACAAAACAACTGTGTCGATATGCTCTTTGTGAAAGAACAGAATGCTGTCACTCACAGTGAAGCTAGCCGATAGAGAGAGAGACAGAATTTTAATAAACACAAATGGTCGTGGTTAACGCCAGACCTAATTAGGGGCCCAATTATTAAATAAAGTCTCAAAAGTGCTCCCATGTCCTTGAATGAAGTGCAGATATACGGCTTTCGTGAATTTACAACATTTTACAGAAGCAGGCCAAAAAATAGTACTCCTATAAAATATTTGTGAACTGCATTTTAGCATGAGCAAATATGCAGGTGTAGATTTGCTCATGCAAAAATCTGAGTGTTTGCAAGTTCGCTTTCCCTCCAACCACTTTTTTCCCAACCCTGGAAGAAGTTTTATGTCTGCCATTGTCAGGAGTAAATTTCCAACCTTTCTCAGTATGGGAAAAGATTTGAGAAGAGTTGGTGAAAACTCTTAAAACATGGAAGGTTCTAGGTTTGCACAGACCCAAAAGGGCATTCCAACCCTGGAACTGTTGCTTACCATTACCTTCAGCCCCAGTATGTAGATCTGCGGGAACGTGGCAACATAATGGAATTGCTAGTATTCCAACACTACTATGGAATGAGCCCTGGCATAATCAGAAGGCTATTTCAGAGCTCCTATATAATGAGATTGCTGCCATAATTTGTCGGTGCATTGCATGACACAAAAGAGACAAGTGGATTTTGTTACAGGACAGGTAGATTTATGAAGCAACCTGCCCTATGGACAAGTAGATATTGTATTAAATTCCACATCCCTGGGGAATAGTTAATCTGATTGTCCCCAAAGTCCAAACTTTCCCCAATGTAGATTAGGCTAGAGTAGGAATAGTACACCTGACCCCTCCTGAGTCCAACACTTACCACAATGTGGGTATGTCTGGAGTCAGTATAGTACATCTGACACCCCGCAGAGTCAAACACTTTTCTAAATGTGACTAAGTTTGGATTGGAGATAGTAAACCACACACCCCCAGAGTTCAACAATTTTCGAAATGTAGCTATTTGGAGTGGACATCGTACATCTGACACCCCCAAAGTCTAAAACGTTATCCAATGTGACTATGTTTGGAGTTGGAATAGTAAACCTATCCTCCACTACCCAGTTCAAGACTATCCCCAATGTGGTTAAGTTTGGAGTTGGAATAGTAAATGTAACTGTCTCCCCACACCTACCCTAAGTCCAACACTTTCAACTATGTGGCTATGTTTGGAGCGGGAATAGTAAAAATGACCCTTCCAGAGTCCAACACTTCCAGTGTAGAGTCGGAATAGAAAATTTGAACCCTCCACCCCCTCAAAGTGCAACACTTTCCACAAAGTGGCTACTTTGACGTGGAAATAGTACATCTGACCCCACAGAGTTGAACACTTTCCCGAGTGGAATTAAGTTTGGACTTGGAATAGTAAATCAACCCCTA
The DNA here is from genome assembly GCA_963921515.1 of Calotriton arnoldi. Lineage (NCBI taxonomy): Eukaryota > Metazoa > Chordata > Amphibia > Caudata > Salamandridae > Calotriton > Calotriton arnoldi. The sequence continues at coordinate 67,658 of CAWUFW010017421.1, forward strand.
TCTCCCTCCACCAAAGTCCAACATTTTCACCAATGTGACTAAGTTTTGAGTGGGAATAGTAAATGTGGCTCCTCTAGCGGCCAATATTTTCTCCAGTGTGGTTACGTGAATGTGAATAGTTAATGTTATACCCACAGAGTAACACACTAAGAATAAACATTTTTCTACAATGTATGTTAGTATTTTACACTTATTTTATTAATGATGTAGGACACAATTTACTTTAACATTTTTATAAATACATTACATATTGAATATTATAATGAAACGTGCTTTGACATTATATGAATTAAAAATATGATTATATATCAATAATTTTTGTTACATAGTCCCATACAATTTCTTATTACTGTATTAATAACATTTTTTAACAATGTTTAACATATTTTCATTGTATGTTTGTTATATACTGATACTGTAAACACATGACATTATATTTATCAGTATTTTGACATATACTTACATTTATATTTACATCTTTTAACCTTTTTTGACATTTGTTTGCATTTTTTTTTTTTTTGCATTTTGAAAACATATTATTTATTTCAAATTTTCAGCCATTTTTTACTGGTTGTTTTACCTTGAAATCGGTCTTTTTCTTTGTAGTTCCTTGGCTGCTATCCACATTATCAATTCTTCATTGTGATTTCCTGGTCCAGGTACGAATATTTTTTAACTAACTTATAAGATAATTAGGAGTATGTGGGATAGATAGTTAGTTAGGTTAGATATTGTAAGTTATTGTTGTTTTACTGTTTGAGTTAGTTACTATGGAGCCTTGTCATATACGGTGCATGTGGTAGGTACATTTGTGTAGTGCTTCTAATGCATGTCTACATTAGGTGGGTATGTTATATTTTCACATTATTCGAAGAGTTATTAGCAATGTTTTGAGGGCAAGTTTCTGTGTTTTCTTTTTTTACCAGATTTTTTATTTTTGTGGAAACATTATTTTGGGATACGCGTCACATTTAATTTTTTTTAAACAAGGAAAATTAATTGCCATGTTTCCCACCTTTTTAATGTAGTTTTTCTTGTTCTCTGGGTTCCCTGGGGCGTTTATTAATTATTTGGGTTATGCCGGGTGCCAATGGGTTTGATATGGTCTATTTGGAAGGATTTCCCTTTTTCATAATTTTTTTCTGCATTTTGTGGGGGACATCTATTTTAAAGTATTTTTTGGAGGATAATTATTTTTACTTTTTTTAATGTGTATTAATTTTATGTGTTTGCATTATTATGTGTTATTTATGTGCTTCATTGATATTGTGTTTTTATTGATGTGTGGTGTATATTTGATTGTGTTTGCTTATTATGTTTTGTAGGAATGTAGCAAACTCCATTTCATAATGGAGTATTATTTGCACTGTGTATGAATTATAATAATTTACATTTATTGTTATTAATGTGAAGTTATTTTTTTAAATATGTTAGTCGGTGCAGGTGCCCAACCCTAGTATTTTCAAAATAGCCTTATAGGGTGAACAGTTTTCACTAGTTTATTTAGCAGAATGATGAATCGATTAGCAAAATGTCACAGATTTATTTAAATTTCAACACCCCGCCCATTATAGACCCTTGCGTTACCAGCCTGATATGGGAGCAATTGGGACTCTCACATTAATCTGGTTCGAACCATTCTCTCTAGAGAGTTATGGCGTCACTATCTAGCCATCTTGCTCTGGCGATTCAATCTATATTCAATTTTACGGTGGAAACAGGCACAATTCCCTATGAATGTAAAGCAGCGCAAGTCCTACCGACCCTAAAGAAAGCTAACCTGGACCCAAACATCCTATCTAACTACCGTCCCATATCTATGTTACCCCTTCTGGGTAAATTGCTAGAAGGCCTAATCAACAACTAATTAACAGCCTATCTAGAAAAGAATCAAATTCTGGACTCTTCGCAGTCCGGATTCAGACCGGGCCATAGCACTGAAACGGCCCTACTAGCAGTCATCGATTCTTTGAGACACTCTCTGGACGCAGACACTCCTTCCATGCTAGTGCTGCTGGATCTCTCCGCAGCTTTTGATACGGTCTCTCACTCAAGACTGTTAAAGAGGCTGAATGAGATTGGTATTCGAGGGACTGCGCTTAAATGGTTACATTATTGGACGATAGATCCCAAACGATCACTCTTGCCCCCTATACCTCTTGTAAGATGCGTCTGGATAAGGGTGTACCACAAGGCTCATGCTTCAGCCCCACCTTGTTCAATATATATATGGCACCCCTTGTTAAGATTGTTGAGCCCTTTGGCTTTTGAATTATATCCTATGCTGACGAAACACAGCTGTCCTTCACTTTTGATTCTGATTCAGAATTAACCAAAGATCGCTTTGCGAAAGGAATGTTAGCCATCTCCTGTTGAATGACTGACAAGTATCTACAATTGAACGCAGACAAGACCGAGATCATGCTGTTCGGCAAAGCCATCACCCTGTGGTCTAATGAGCGGTGGCCCTCTCAACTAGGATCAGTCCCATCTCACAAACAATCTGTGAAGAACCTTGGCATAAAAATTGATCAAGCCCCTTCTTTGAAAGATCATATCTTGGATACAACGCACAGGTGCTACCATAATATACGTGTCCTACGCAGAATATTCCCCTTTCTCCCGCTCTCTGCGAGAAGAACATTAGTTCAAGCCCTGGTAGTGAGTCAACTAGACAACGGGAACACTCTACTGGCTGAAGCTAATGAGATGCTCAAGGCTAAACTAAAGATAGTGCAAAATACGGCAGTCAGACTTATTATCAATCTTCAGCCAGGTACCCCGTCGGCCTATTCATTGAAGTCTCTGCACTGGCTGCCAGTAAGAAAAAGGAGCATTTTTAATATCTGCTGCCTCACATGTAAGGCCGTAAGGGGCAATGGCCCCAGCTACCTCCAACAGAAAGTTAAATTGTATGTACCCACCAGAAGTCTAAGATCCAAGGACAAAGCCCTGTTGTGTGTCCCTCGCATCTGCCTGACTAGATGTGGTGGGAGAACCTTTTCTTTCCTGGCCCCTGTTTATTGGAACAGACACCCTGTGCATATTCGTACCTGTCCGAACTATTGGTAATGTAGGACATCGTTGAAAAACTCCCTTTTCCAACGAGACCTCTTCTTGTAGATGCTTGCCTGCTTCTGTGTGCAGCCCCAAGATGCCCACGAGTGATTTGAGCGCTATATTAAATTTAATTAACATAACATTAGCAACATGTTATTGTGCTTTGCTATCTCTGCGATAGGCATACTGACTAAAGAAATTACATTTTTTATTCCATAAGCAAATTCAGTTTGTTGCATTATCTATGCTCAGTGTTGATTTTTGTAGGTGCCTCAATATTGGCTGATTTAAATGATGGTAGTACCCTTGTATGGCTGTCTGTGTGTGCACATTTAAAAAAGTGGTAATCATGGCTTTATTGTCAGGAGTTCATTATATGTTGAACTGTATCTGGAAGTAGTTCATATTTTAATTGAACATTTGTATTATGATTAGGGCTCCCGGTTTTATGGTATTTATTTTTTTGACATTTCCGTCTAAATTTATCCATATTTATTTTTTGTCAACTTTATCTGTATTTATCCATATCTATTATGGGTTTTGTGAGAAAAATAAAGCTGAAACTGGTATATTTCCATATTTATTTAACCAATAAATATGCAGTCATGCTTGAATATCTGCCAGCTTTCAGTGATATGAACACCTGCAGAAGATTAATCAATGCACTTATATGAGAATATGTGCATTTCAGTATCAGCTTTGTGCATATCTACTGCTGTTTAATCCTCTTTACCAAAATTCCTTTCTTTTTTAACCCCTTTACCTATCAGTCCACACAGTTATTGGCCTGGCAGTCATGGCAAAGTTTATTTAGAATCACTCACAAAGCACCTATTTTCCGTTTTTATCCATATTCAAAAATAAATACAGACAAGAAAATAAATGGTTTTCTGTCTGTATTTATCTTTTAAAAATCCGTAAAAATGGAAAACAGGGAGCCTTAATTATGATACTTACCATGTATCTCTGAGACTAGTGGGGGACAACATTTAAATATTCCATCAATCATAAAGTTTTGGCATTGTGTTAGAGTTAGTAAGTTGTTATTTGTAGAAAAGACAATAATTTTCTTCTAATTTTTTTCATTATCATACATTAGAACATCTTTTCTTCTTTGTTGGGGTTGTAGGTTCTGTTTGTTGACTCTCTTTTAGATTTTCTTCTTTTTTAGTTTTACTGTTCAAAAGTAAACATGTATTAATCATTTTTGTTTAAAAGTATTTTTAAATTGTGTTGTAGCTTTTACAGTTGATTGTTTTACTTAAAAAAGCTTTATTTATTTAATGGGATTTTTAGTATATTTGTTTGTTTTATGCATTTAACTTAAATGTTGGTACTCTGCTGTACTGTGAATTTTATTTTGTTATTTTGGTGTTTTCTTCTTTTTTGGTGGTTATCTTTGGTCTTTTTCAGTCTTGCTATCTGTATTTTAGAGATCTAATTAAATAACTAATTATAAGTGGTGTTTCTTTTTTTTTATTAGTTTGATATACTTTGTTAGTATGGTTATATGCTATTTATTTATTTTTGGGAACCTTTTTTCTTCAGTTTGGTCCTTCTGTGTGGTGCATTGGTAGGGAAGAGTGGCATTCTCCTGCAGAAGTGGATTCATATGCAGCAGTTGGTTTCACATTTTCTTTCCCTATTTATATTGATTTTTAAGAAAGGGTTTCTATTAACTATTTTTGTTTATATTACATTGGTTAACCCCGTGGATGCTGAGGTCGTGCTGGACACATCGGGTGCTGAGGACGTGTCCAGCACTTCCTAGCACCCACCCAAGGGTAAAGCGCTGGTGCTCCCCGAGTGGGCACCCCCCATCAACTGCCCCCACCAGCGTTTCCACTGCCACCCCCAACCCTTGCGATCTGATGAACATCAGCGCACTCACAGTGCACCATTATCAACAGGCGCAGGGGCACGCTGGAAGCCATTTGCTTCTAGCGTGTCGAGGAAGGAGGTCCTGTTTAAGGTAAGGAGTTGAGAGGTCAGAGAAACTCCGGGGTAAAGGAAAGAGTCCCTGTGTCTCTAAAGTTCATTCCTGCTGCGGGATCAAGGGTGGGACCGCGACCGTGCAGTAGGCATGCACCACCAGACACAAGAGAAGTTGTTCTTGAATGTGGGGGTGGCTTCTTGGGCAAGGGTCACTCCCTTTTGATATTACCGCATCTTTTAGATGTTTTCCACCCCCTTGGGGACAGATCGGCCATCTTTTAGGCTAATCTGCGCCTTGGGAGGGAAGCCACTAAATACCAGGGAATTCTTTAATGAATGTGTATGGGAAGTAGCCCTTTGGGCACGGGTAGTTCCCTTTTGACATTATTGCATCTTTGGGCCATTTTCCGCCTCCCCCCAGTGGGGCCAAATCAGCCGTTTTTTAGGCTGATCTTTTAGGCTGATCTGCCCCGGGGTGAAAAGCCACTAGACACCAGGGAATCGTTTATGTATGTGTATGGGGAGCGACTCCTTGGCAAGGGTCGCTCCCGATTTATAAAATACCATCTTTTTGCCATTTTACACTTCCCCCGGGGCAGATTGGCCATTTTTTAAGCCGATCTGACCCCTAGGATGTGGAAAGTCACTAAACACAAGGGAACTGTTTGTGTGTGTGTATGGAGAGAGACCCCTTGGGCAATAGTCGCTCCCTATTTTAGCCATTTTCCGCACCCACCGGGATAGATTGGCCATTTTTTAGGCCGATCTGACCCTCTGGTGGCGTGTAAAACCACTAGAAACCAGGGATTTGTTTATTTATGTATATGGGGAGCAACCCCTTGGGCAAAAGTTGCTCCCTATTTATAAGAGACCATCTTTTGGCCATGTCCGCCCCCCCCACCCCACCCCTGGGGCAGAGAGGCCATTTTTTAGGTCGATCTGACCGCAAGAAGGTTGGAAAACAACTAGACACCAGGGATTTTGTATTTATAAATGTTAGAGAAGCGGCCCCTTTGGCACGGGGCACTTCCCAGTATGGCCCACACATGTCCTTTGATTTCAGTTCCCAGCTTTCAGCATATCAGATTTTTTTGTATGTGTATCTGCCTACTGTGGCGGAAAACCACTAGACATCAAGGAACACATTGTTGTGTGAAGAATTGGTGTTTGGCTGGCGGTATATGTGACTGGCGTGTGCCTGGCTGTTTGGCTAGCGTTTGGCTGGTGGTGTGTGTGAACTGGTGTTTAGCTTGCGTTTGGCTGGCGGCTGGAGTAAGGGTCACTCCGCACTGGGATAACCATTTTTGCCTTTGTTTTGTGCCCCTCTTGGGGGCAGATCGGACGGGTGTGACGCCGATCTGCCCCCAGGGGCAGACTTGTGTTTTATGATGCTAACTGTTTTATTTCTTGTAATCATTTGCATTTGCCAACTTAGGGGCCTATTACGATGGCGTTCGGAAGACCGCCGCCCGGCCGGCGGTGGCAACCGCCGGACCTGCGGTGGACATCCGCCGCGATTGCAAGTCAGAAAACCGCCGGTCAGATTAGGATGGCGGTGGTGACCGCGGCTGTGGGAAATTCCGACCGCTGCTTTTCCGCCGGTTGCCATCCGCACTCCTGCCCTGCGGACAGAAAAGGACCGGGATAATGGTGGCGGTGCAGGGCAGGCTCCGCCGGCACGATTATGATGCAGGCGGTAGCCAGCCTTTCCTCAGCAGTCAGACCGCCATGGAAAGGCATGCGGTGATTGTCTTCCAGGGGCCCGTTGCGGGCCCCCAATGTTTTGTGAGGGGTGTGGGTGCACTGGGGGGGTACCCATGGTCCCCCCTACATGTCCCTGTACCAGGTGGCAGGCACTGTGCAGTGCCTGCCACGCAGTGCAGGAAAATGCAGGACATGCTCATTTGGACATCGCTGCGGTGCTGCGGGCAGCAGCAACCGCCACAATGTTAAGGCCCGTGATCCGACCGCCGCGGTCGGATTTCGAGCAAGGTACATCCTAATGCGACCGGCGGTTATGTCGCGGGCCTTGCGGGCGGTCTTTTCCCGTTAAAATGGTGGTCGGGGAGGTTTTCCAACCGCCATCGTAATAGGCCCCTAGATGTTTTATTTCTTTTTATTGTAGTTCAAAGCTTTTGATTTCCTTGCTGGCGACACCTACTTGCAATTTCGGCATTGATAGATCTGCAGTTTGTGTAGTTGCATGTGTTTGGTAAGAAATCATTTTTTATACTTTTTACTTCAAATGAGTATCACTGCCATATATAAATGTGTTTTTTTTAAAACGGTGTAATAATTGCAGCATATTTAGCTTCTGTTTTATTGTGTGTTAAATTCTCTTTGGATTTGTGCAAGATGTACATTATATTGTCTGTGTGTAATTTTCTTTTGTTTTTCCTTTCTAGTGGGATATCGCTGGTGCACGCTGTGTCTGTGCACAGCACAGCAGGTGTAGGTGCTCTACAGTCTAGCTGTCTGTGGCAAGTGAGAGGTATTTTTGGAGTTTAAAGCTCATTATGTGGTTGTAATGATAGTTTTTCTAGATCATTATAGGTCAATAGTTATTTTTACTGTTTGATACAGCCACAGTTGGTTGAGTTCGAATTTGACACAGTGGCCCTGATTACGATGTCCGGTGGACTCACGTCCGCCCAACACCGTTGCGGAATGGGAGCCGACCTACCTCAGGTCGGCGGTTCTGACCGCATCATTTGGATGTGACCGCATCATTTGGATGTGACCGCCCGCTTGTGCAGCGGGCGGTAAACGCCTGCAGCATAAGCTCCCATAAAAAAATGGATGTTTCAAAACATTCCTGCACCGTATGGCAGGCACCTCAGATGCAGGGATGTTTAGGGGGCACCAGGCCAAATGCAGAGGTCCAGGGGGCAAGGGGGGCCTGCTAGAGGCCCCTAAAGCCAGTTTCCTACAGCCAATCTATGTCGTAAAGGCCGACATGGATTGGCTGTCGAAACCAACATCATAATCCCGACAGCGGAAACACCGGCCTTAAGGGATTATGGGGCCTTTCCGACTGGCCGACGGGCTCCCGTCAGAGCAGCATCGGATTCCCCGGCCGGTTTAAACTCTGACCACCATCATCATAATATGGCAGTCGGACTTTAGACCTATAATGTCGGTCGGAAAGCCTCCGACCAGCATTATGGCTGTCCGTAATATGACTGCCCAGTAGGTTGTTGGTTTGCTTTTTGAATCTAGCTCTGAGACTGACTCTGCATCTGAGGCACAGGATCAAGCATTTTCTGCCCGAGAGGAATCATCTGATGATGAATCTACTATTAGAGCTGATGAAGTGCCACTTTTACAAAATGACACTGATATGGATTGTAGTGTAACAAGAGCAAGCTGGATTACAGACAAGAGCCAGAAGGCTTCCCAATGGCAGTCCTGTACCACGGGTTGCCCCTAATATGCTATAGCCTATTTTTCCTGCCTTTAGTTGTATAGCAGGGTGTAAAGTCAATACATAAAACTTTTTGCCTATCAATTTTTTCTAACTGTTTATTGATAATGTGTTTTTTGGTTGATATTGCTGAGCAGACTAATTTATTTCCAGATACAAGATAACATTTGTACAGTATCCAGTCTATAACAGACAACCTTTTTGAAGTTGAGCAGGTAAGTGTTTCTAGAGTCGGAGTGGTGGAGGATGTGGCTAAATTGAAAGATTGGCACTTTCCTGAATGCATTCTTCCAACACCCATAAAAGACTTCCCTTGTCGGAGATGTAGAGCCTGTGCCCGAAGAGGAGTACGAAAAGAGAGTCGTATGTACTGGCACAAGTGTCGTTCTAATCCTGGCCTAAGTGTGCTCATATGTTTTAAATTGTACCATACACAACTCAAGTAATTGGAGCAACCATGACAGTAAAAGGAAACTGACTGTGGTCTGTATTGCTATATATTTTCTGTTTGGATACCTGGTTGGCAGTAGTTTGATGTGCTTAGTAATACCTTATGTATATGTAGTCAGTTGGTATTTCATCTTCTTCCAATAGGTTGGTTCTTTCTATTTGGCGGTGTGAATGGCTTTGTGAATGTGATGGATGAAAGGTGTGTGAATGGCCTGTAAAGCGATTGGTGCCTTATTGTGGCTTTACAGCTCACCAGCTGTGAGTCATTAGTTCAGTATTCTGAATTATGTCATTATCAGCGATTTTCATTTTCGTGAAATCTTTTGTTCATAAAATTTACATTTTGAACTTTTCACTCACCTTCGTGCCAAATCCAACCAGTATGTATGTGTGCTTGAGTAGTAGATGGTTGTACAGTAATATTTATCTTTTCTGTCTTTCTCTGCCAGGGTGTACATTGTCTCTAGGAAAAATCTACCAACTCTAGATATTTTCATAAACTAGACACCAGGGGTACTCCAGGGTGGCTCGCGTGGATCCCTCAAAGTACTGGCATCTGTTGGGAGCCTCAAATTTCATGCCACTGAGGGTTTCCACACATCTGATATTGTTTATTGGGATAAGTGGGAAAATGCAGGATGGAAGGAATTGTGTGGATTCCTGCTGACACCACACGTATACATCACAGAAATGCGAGAAAAATGCGTAATATTAGCCAAAGTTTGAGGTTTGTAGGGTATTGTGGTTAAAACCTTTATGGGACCAAAGCGAGACACACTGCTCTGGACTCCCCTGGGTGTCTAGTTTTCAGTCTGGGTTTGGTAGTTTTCCCTAGGTGGCCATCGATCCTCAGCCCAAAAAACACTGCTACCCCTATTGCCAGAACAGATCATTTTTGTGACAGGAAGTATTGATGTCTCTACATTATATTTTGGGGCCTTTCCTGTTGCGGGCTCTAGGCCTACCCACTCAAGTGAGGTGCCATATTTATCGGGAGACTTGGGGGAATGGTAGGTGGTAGGAAATTAGTTGCTCCCTGCAGATTCCAGAGCTTTCCATCACAGAAATGTGAGAAAAATGTGTTTTTTAGTCAAAGTTTGAGGCTTGCAAGGGCTTCTGGATAAGAAGCACTAAGCCTACCCACACAAGTGTGGTGCCATTTTTATCGGGAGACTTAGTGGACTACAGAATAGTAGAACAACTGTTATTACCATTTGTATTTCTCTGCATTTGTGGTAAGCCATTGTGTAAGAATGAAGACATTTTGAGCAATGCCCTCTAATTCACATGCTAGTATGGGTACCCACAAATTTAGAGATGTGCAAATAACCACTGCTTCTAAACTCCATATCTTGTGCCCATTTCGAAAATGCATAGGTGTCCTTGATACCTACTTTTCACTCTTTGTATTTTACCATCTGAATTTCTCTATACCTGTACACAATGAAAAACCATTACAAGGTGTGGCTCAGTTAATGGCTCTGGATACCTCGAGTTCTTGGAAATCCACAAATCCTATATATCCCCACATCCAAATCGGTCTAGCAGATGTAATGGTGTATTGCTTTTGTAAACTGACCATCGTGACGAAAAGTTACAAATAAAAACGTTGTCACAAATGGATGTTTTTTCCTCCAAGTTTTCAATAGTTTTTATTTCAACAGTTAGCTTCTTTGGGAAAACCTTGAGGCATCTACACAAATGACCTCTTGCTGAATTTGGAATGCTGTCTACTTTTCATAGATCTATAGCTCTCCAGGATCACTCATGGGTTTCACAGCCCTGTCCACCACAAACTGGAAGTAGGTTGAAAGCACAGAAATTAGGAAAATGGGCTATCTCTTTGAAAAATGCCAAAACTGTAGTAAAAATGTTTTTTTTATTCAGCTCTGCATGTTCCTGAGAGCCAGGAAAATGGTGACTTTAGCTCAGTAAACCTTTTGTTTTTAGGGACAAAAGAGACACTTTTTTGCAGCGCACTTTTTTCCTATTTTTCCCCCAAAACTCAAACTTTAGATATATTTTGCCTATTTTCTCAGTCCCCTTCAATGGAATCCACAAACCATGGGTACCTTTAGAATCCCCATAATGTTGGACAAAAAGGATGTAATTTGGCGTGGATACCTTATGTGAAAAAAATGTATGGATGCCTATGCGTGAATTACCCCAAATAGCCAAAAAAGGGCTTAGCATTCTAAGGGAAAGGCTCAGTAGCCAAGGGGTTAAATGTGTAGTTAAGGATTGTTTTTATGTTTGTATATGTATCATATATTTATTTGGTTATATCATATATATATATCTATATGTATTTTATATTTACTTTTTACGAATCTTTTCATTGACAATATTTTAGTTTTCATTGTTTGTTTTCATTGTTTACTTTGTGTTTCATTGTTTTTAATGTGTCTAATAGTGTATGTTTCTTGTAGGGTTATATATTCTTGTGTGTTGATGTTTTCCTATAGTTTTTACAACAATATTTTTGTAATCAAAATTGTAGTATTTTCTGTTCAATATTAAGTTTCTTTATTTTTTTTATGCAATATGTTTGTATCTTGAGATTTCTGTAGTCGATATTCTGTCACAGAAGCATGTCTAGGATCTGGTAAGCCTACTTGATTGATTTGGTCATGGTTGGGCGCCTTTGCAAGTGAACGAGAGTGTAAATGGGTGCCCACAATGGTACTATACTTGCATCTGTACCCTGGTAAAGGAGATATTATCATTTGACATCAATTTGGTCATCAGAAAATCATAGTATGCAAAGGGATGGAACTTCGCTATGATGTCATATGGTGGCATTTACCAGTCCTGTTGGTCATAGTAGCTCTATGTACCCTATCTAGATGAAATGTAGTGCTACCAGTATCTTCCATTATGGCCTCAAAAGGACCCTCTACACATCCTTGCCCTCCGGTCGCCAGTAGGTAATTATAGTTAGGATGCAATTTCCATAGGAAGAGCGTTTTTTCATTTGCCAATAACTTTGCCGTCATTTGACAAATCCTTGCGAATTTTTCAAAACTATCAGGGCAGTCACTTCAGCTGCTGTCTTGAAAATTGGGGTGTCCATCAAGCAGAGGCCGAGAAAAAGGGGGGTACCAAAACTCTTTTTCCCCATGTTAATTTCCATAGGAAACTTTAGACACGGCTACAGCCCGAACTGCTGAACGGAATTACACCAAATTTGGCAAAACGGTAGCTCTTGGTCCAGAAGGCACTCTTTATGTTGAAAGGTGTAAATCCGTTCAATAGTTGCCGAGAAATTTAAAGATTTCTCAGACATACAACTGTGGCCGCGGTAGATCCGCGACCCCCACCCTCCCGATCTCGTGCCTGAGATCTGATCGTCCGCCAACACTTCAAATCAGGAAGTGCTGTCAGCCATCTTGTGACTCGGTTGAACCGAGTCACAAGAATTTTTTTTTTTTAAAAGATAAGAGGGCAGGGTAGAAACACCCTGACCCCCTAGGCCTCTTGGGTGGGTCTTTCATAAACCCACTCCTACTCCCACACAACCATTCACAAACCCATTCCTGACCCATACCAGTACTTACACACCCACTCACTGATTTGTCGATCTATCAATCAATCAATCAATCATGTCACTTATAAAGCGCACTACATACTCGCGAGGGTCTCAAGGCGCTGGGGGAAGAGGGGGGTGGTGCTGCTACTGATCGAAGAGCCAGGTCTTGAGGAGTCTTCTGAAGGCCAGTAGGTCTTGGGTCTGTCGGAGGTTGGTGGGGAGGGTGTTCCAGGTCTTGGCGGCGAGGTGGGAGAAGGATCTGCCGCCGCCGGTCGTTTTCCGGATGCGGGGGACTGTGGCGAGGGCGAGGCTGGTCGAGCGGAGCTGGCGGGTGGGGGTGTAGAAGCTGAGTCGTCTGTTGAGGTAGGCTGGTCCGGAGTTGTGGAGTGCTTTGTGTGCGTGGGTGAGGAGCTTGAAGGTTATCCTCTTGTTGACAGGGAGCCAGTGCAGGTCTCTCAGGTGGGGTGTGATGTGGCTGCGTCGGGGGATGTCGAGGATAAGACGTGCAGAGGCGTTCTGGATGCGTTGCAGCCGTCTCAGGAGCTTAGCCGTCGTTCCTGCGTAGAGGGCGTTTCCGTAGTCCAGCCTGCTGGTGACGAGGGCCTGGGTGACTGTTTTTCTTGTTTCGGTGGGGATCCACTTGAAGATCCTGCGGAGCATTCGGAGGATATTGAAGCAGGATGAGGAAACGGCGTTGACCTGCTTAGTCATGGAGAGGGTGGGGTCGAGGATGACCCCTAGGTTGCGTACGTGGTCGGTGGGTGGCGGGGCTGTTCCCAGTGATGTTGGCCACCAGGAGTCGTCCCAGGCTGAAGGGTTGGAACCAAGGATGAGGACCTCCGTCTTGTCCGAGTTCAGCTTCAGGCGGCTGGTCCTCATCCATTCGGCGACGGCCTTCATTCCTTCGTGGAGGTGGGCTTTGGCGGTGTGAGGGTCTTTGGTGAGGGAGAGGATCAGCTGGGTGTCGTCGGCGTAGGAGATGATGTTGAGGTTGTGCTGTCGGGCGACGTGGGCGAGGGGTGCCATGTAGATGTTGAACAGCGTTGGGCTGAGGGAGGAGCCTTGGGGTACGCCGCAGATGATCTTGGTGGCCTTGGATCGGAAGGGGGCGAGGCGGACGCTTTGTGTTCTGCCGGAAAGGAAGGATGTGGTCCAGTCCAGGGCCTTCTCTTGGATCCCGGCGTCGTGAAGGCGTGTTCGTAGTGTGTGGTGGCAGACCGTGTCGAAGGCGGCTGATAGGTCCAGGAGGATGAGGGCTGCTGTTTCTCCGTTGTCTAGCAGGGTCCTGATGTCATCGGTGGCGGCGATGAGGGCGGTTTCGGTGCTGTGGTTGCTGCGGAAGCCGGACTGGGAAGGGTCCAGGATGTTGTTCTCCTCGAGGTAGCGGGTCAGTTGTTTGTTGACGATTTTCTCGGTGACCTTCGCGGGGAACGGGAGCAGAGAGATGGGTCGGAAGTTCTTGAGGTCCTTGGGGTCTGCCTTGGGTTTCTTGAGTAAGGCGGTGATCTCGGCGTGCTTCCAGCTTTCCGGGAAGGTTGCTGTCTCGAAGGAGATGTTGATTATTTTCCGGAGATGGGGCGCGATGGCTGTACTGGCTTTGTTGAAGATGTGGTGAGGGCACGGGTCTAGCGGTGAACCGGAGTGGATGGTGTTCATGATCTCGCTGGTGTCCTCGTCGTTGATGTTGGTCCAGGAGAGCAGGCGGTTGGTGGTTGTGGGGGCAGTGGTCTCGGTGGTTGCCGGGGCGGTCGTGGTGTTGAAGCTGTTGTGGATGTCGGCGATTTTGCGGTGGAAGGAGGTGGCCAGTGAGTCGCACAGGTCTTGCGACGGCTGGATGTCGTTGGTGTTGGAGCTGGGGTTGGAGAGTTCCTTCACGATGTTGAAGAGCTCTTTGCTGTTGTGTGCGTTGTTGTCTAGGCGGTCTTTGAGTGAGGCCCTTTTGGCGGATCTGATGAGGTGATGGTGATTGCGGGTGGCGCTCTTGTGGGCGGCGTAGCTGTCCGCTGTCCGTTCGTGGAGCCAGATCTTCTCCACTTTTAGGCATGTTCGTTTGGAGGCCTGGAGGTCTTCGGTGAACCAGGTGGCTTTCTTGCTGGTGTGGCTGTTGGGCGGATTCTTGAGCGGGGCGAGGGTGTTGGCGCAGTCGTCGATCCACTGTCTGAGGTTGCGGGCGGCGGTGTCGGGGTCGGAGGGTTCGGCGGGTGGGCTCAGGGCGAGGGTCGTGGTTAGCTGGTCTTCCGTGACTCTGCTCCAGCAGCGGCGAGGCATTTGTTCGGTGCGGTGGTGCGTGGTGGGCTTCCTGTAGGTGAAGTGGATGCAGTGGTGGTCAGTCCAGTGGGGTTCGGAGGTGTGGTTGAAGGAGACGTGTGGGCTTGCGGAAAAGATGGAGTCTAGCGTGTGGCCGGCGGCGTGGGTGGGTGTAGTCACGAGCTGTCTGAGTCCGAGGGTGGCGAGGTTGTCGATCAGGGTGGTGGAGTTGGTGTCCTTGTTGTTCTCGAGGTGGAAGTTCAGGTCCCCGAGGAGGATGTAGTCCGTGGAGGCGATGGCGTGTGTGCTGACGAAGTCAGCGATGGAATCGCTGAACTGTGGTCGGGGTCCGGGGGTCTGTAGATGAGGGTTCCTCTGAGGGTGGTGTTGGGATCGGTGTGGATCTGGAAGTGCATGTGTTCGGCGGTGCTGAGGGTGTCGTCGGTGTTGGTTGAGACTCTGAGGGTGTTCCTGTGGACGATGGCGATGCCTCCTCCGACTCCGTTGGTGCGGTCCCTGCGGGTGATCTTGTATCCATCCGGGATGGCAATGGCGATGTCGGGGGCTGAAGCGGGATTCAGCCACGTCTCCGTCAGGAATGCGACGTCTGGGGAGGTTGAGTCGAGAAGGTCCCAGAGTTCGATGGCGTGTTTGCGGGCGGAGCGGGTGTTGAGGAGGATGGTAGTTGGGTTCTTTCCTGGGCGGTGGTTTGGCGGGCGGGTGCTGGCGAAGCTGCAGTTCTACACACACACACACCCACTTACCCATAAAGCCTCTCATACACCCACTCACTCACTAATACTGCCACTGGCATATCCACTCATACACCCATACAGCTACTCAGTTACTGTGTCAGTCACCCATAGAGCTACTCAAACACCTACTCACTCACCCATACAGTCAATCACACAGACATTTACTCACCCATACAATTAGACACACATTCACTCAACTACTCGTATAGATACTAACACATACTCACTCACTTATACTGTCACTGACACAAGCAGACACTCACCCATACAGCCAGTCTTGCATTCACTCACTCACCCATACAGTCACTCACATATCCCATCACTCACATATACTGCCTTTCACATACCCAGTTACTCACCCATATACCACTAACACATGCACTTACTCACCAACACAGTCATACACACACTCACCCATACAGCCCCTCACACACGCACTCACTAACCCATACAGCCAATGACTCACCGTTGAGCGTGGAGAAGAAAGGCAGCAGTTGTTGCGGCGTCTGGGGTCCAGCGCTCGGAGTTCGACGGCGGAGTACCTGTCGGTGGTCAGACAGGCAGGGTTCCTGGCTCTGGGGGCAGTTCAGGCATAGATGTATGCAGTCAGGCTTGCCTTTGGCGCACCTTCGGCACATCACCTGACCTTTTAACCCACACCAATATGATTCTACAGTTCTTTGCTTCCACAAAAATACATACTTGACACTATGGTATTCATTCGTAATGCATTACATTGCCATACAACATTATTGTAAAGCCTGGCCTATTGGCATTGGCAATGCTTGTTTTTACTTTTGAGGTACATGATATCACCACATGCATTGCCTGCAGCATACACAAATGAGTGCAATTTCCCTTACCTTGCATGATACTCTTACAGTGTGTCTTTACAAGTTTTAGACTGGCCTGATTTCCAAATGAAGCCATAATTTTAGCTATGTGGTTCACTAAAGGGGAACATTTTAAACGGTGGTGCACAAGCCAGTTCTTTGTCCTAGTCTCACCCTGATGATGTGCCAAAGGCAAGCCCGTCTGCGCCCGCCCTCTTCCAGATCGTGGCCAGCGCCAGGAAAACTGCCCAATTTTACTCAGGTACGACCCTATTGAGAGAGGGTTTATTTGCTTATAATAATACTCAGCCGAATTGCAATACTCACCTAAATGTTGACAAATGAAAAGGCCCCATTTCCTGTAAGAGAAGTAAACTTGAACTTAGCCCTCACTCCGAACAAGTAAAAGGGATCGAGTGCACCCCAAATTTGCTGGTAGGTGGTTTGATTAACGCTCGGTCTTTGTGTAAGCACGCCCAAAACATCTATGATATGGTCTTAGATCTTAACCTTGACTGCCTTTTTGTCACAGAAACATGGCTCAAAGATTGGTGCCCTCTGGACATTGTCCACGGCCTCCCCCCTGGATATCTAATACATAGACAAGATAGACTTAAATCACGGGGAGGAGGACTTGCTATAATATTTCGCAACACACTCAAATGCTCTACATTCGAGCTTATAGGTCTTGAAGGTGCTGAAAGTCTTGGCTTCTGCTTTCAAGTTGAATGCTCAGCCTCCTTCTCTGGAACTTTGATTCATCGCCCACCGGGCCCAAATCTTCACTTTTTAGATACCTTGGGAGACACTCTAAGCACTTTAATTCTTAGATATTCACATTTCACCCGTGTCGGGGATTTTAACCTTCATGTAGACTGTAACAATGAACCCAGAGTTATACATTTCTTAGACACCTTAGAAACCCTGGGCCTAGATCAGTTGGTACACACACATTGTGCTGGACATACCCTTGATGGGATTTGCTCGAATCTTAGCACTCTAAAGGTTAACTCTCCAGTTTCCTTATAATGGCCCGACCACAAGTATATTCCCTTTGGGATTAGACGTCAGTGCACTAATACCCCTTTGGTCCCACCTCGGACATCCCCAAAACTGTGCGTAAATGGAATAAAATGCTAGTCAATCCAGACCTCAGCACTGATGTGTTAGCTTGCAGGCCCATCCCATCAGGGGATCCAACATTAGACACCCAGTACTTCAATTCTTGGATGTCTACGCTCAGTAATACCTTTGCTCCTCCAGTCCCTTCGAAGAAGAAATTTACTACCAAAGTCCCAGCCCCTTGGTATTCCCAAAAGCTGACAGAATTACATCTGCATTGTAGACAGCTAGAGAGTAGATGGCGAAGAGGTTACAAACTAGAGGAACTCATTCAATTCAAAATGGCTCTCAAAGCCTACCATCAACAAATTAAAGTAGAAAAGAAAGTCTACTATACTAACCTACTTGCCCTAGCTGACTCCGACCAAAAAACTATTTTTAAAATTGTGAAATCATTCACCCACCCTAAAATACTTGAACATGATATCCCTCCATCACAGCAAATTGCTAATTTTTTTAACAGAAAATGCAAAATCTACAAAATGAATTTAAGTCGATACCCCCTTCCCCCACAGACGTACTATCAGAATCCCAGAGGGATAGACCGATTCTTCAATAGTTTTATACTATTAGCATGGAACAGTCACGCCAAGCCATTCTCTCCTGCAAGTCAGGATCCCCTTTCGACCCCTGCCCCCCGGAGGTATTACAAACTATTATAGACATCGTCAACCCTGTCATTAACAAGATAATTAATTCTTCACTTACATCAGCGGAAGTTCCCTTGGACTGGAAAATCGCACCAGTCAAACCCCCTAAGAAAAAACAACTAGCCGATCCTACTATCCTTTCTAACATCTGGCCCATTTCCATACTACCCTGCCTCAGCAAAATTACTGAGAAATTAGTCAATAATCAACTGACTTCTTTTTTAGAAGAAGCTAATATTCTGCATCCGAGCCAGTTGGGTTTCAGGCCCAAACAATCTACGGAATCTGCACTATTACATACTATGGAGACCCTCATATTTGCCTTGGACGAGGAAAAAATGCAGTGCTGATCCTATTAGATCTATCAGTCGCATTTGATACCGTCTCCCATGACATGCTGGTGCACCGCCTTAAGACCTACAGCACCTGGCTCTGGCCTGGCAGAAGTAATTTCTTACCAACCGGAGGCAAGCAGTCACTCTTGGTCACTACCCGTCAGTTGAGAAACCCTTGCATTCTGGTGTCCCGCAGGGCTCCGCCTTAAGCCCAGTGCTGTTTAATGTATACATGGCTCCCCTTATAAAACTGGTATCATCTTTTAATATTGAAACCATCTCTTAAGCTGATGATACTCATTTAATTCTATTGTTAGACAAACACTCTACCAATGCAGAAGAGAATTTCCAACTATGTCTCACAGAAGTCTTTCGCTGGAGGCAATGTAATCACCTAAGATATAATACTCAAAAAACTGAGATCATGCTACCAAGAAAGTCTAACATTTTCATGCCTAGCCTATGGTGGCCTAAGGATACTCCTCCACCTCATAACACGGTAGATGTAGTAAAGAATCTAGGAATTAAATTTGATACTTTATTATCCTTTCATCCACAAGCTTTAGCACTGGCCGCGATGTGCTTCCCGCTGATAAAATCCCCAAAAAGGTTCTTTGACTTGTTCCCGTGTACAGCAAGAAAGACAGTGGCAGTGGTTATAATTACTTCTAGACTGGATTACTGTAAAAGCCTGTATGCAGGCGCAAACAAGTCAATCTTAAAAAACTTCAGACAGTTCAACATGCAGCATCACGTTTAGTGCTGAAACTACCACGCTGCTCCTCTGCCTCAGCATCCCTAAAATCGCTACACTGTTTACCCATTCATAAAAGAGTGTTATTTAAGATCTTGGTAATTACTTTTAGAGCCTATAGAGCATCAGGACCTAAATACTTAATGGCTAGGTTTACGCCTTATGTGACGACACGCCTCCTCAGATCCTCATCAGCAAATCTTCTTAAACCTCCACCTTTTAGATGCAAATCAAAAGGGGGGAAATTAGTAGTCATTCTCGAGGCCAAAGCCTGCAATCTACTCGCTGGCCATCTCCGTCCCATTCATTCAGAACTAAGCTTCAGGAAATCCCTGAAAACCTGGATTTTTGCAGCCTCAGACTCCCTGTGTCTCTGACTTATCTGATCGCTACAGTACCTTTCTGAGCTTTATGGATTGCCCCGCTTAGCGCCATGATGCTCCCTAGTGATAGTCGCACTTTATAAATAATATATACATACATATATACATGTGACATGTTGTTGGCCATTCAGAGTAGTCTGTGGCCATTATAGGGCCATATGTGTATATTGTGCGACTTCCTATTAGGAAATCGCAATTTAGCGATTTCCTAATTTGCCATTTCCTAATAGTGATTGCAAAACCGTAGTAATCGCTATTAGGAAATCGCAAATTACATACCTTGCATTTTGCGATTCCCAAATAGTGATTCGCTATTTGGGAATTGCAAAATGGAAATTTCATACATATGGGCCAAAGTGCCAAGAACACCATGATGCCCTACTTGCAGTTCTCTCTACTTATGAAAGTGAAGCCATTTCTCCCAGAAAAAGACTTCAGAACTGATGTTTAAGTCCTTGCCTTGCACATAGATGGTCACAATGCCCTGCTCCACTGCTTTCCTGGCTCCTCACTAACCTGCATAAGGGAAACCTCTATGTCGTAGAACACCTTATAATGGGCCTGAAGAAACACGGCCAACATCCTGAAGGAATTCCATTGGCTCCTCTTACTGCTCTGTACTATCTTCAAAACCACCTCCATCATTTATGTAGCCTCCATGACTGGCATCTCAGCCTAGCTGGCTGACATGCTCACCATTTCTGGTGGCACATGGCATACCCGCAGCCATGACACTATTAGACTAGGGACAAAGAAGTGCAAAAGAGAAAAAATCTCTGAAACCAAGATCTGGAACATCACAGTATCCTTTCGGGCAACACCAACCTCTATCTAATTTAGGAAAGAGCTAGAGACAGGACTTTTTAAAGAACACTACATCTACTGTAGTAACAGTCCATCTTCACTCTTAAAAAGAAGATAGCCCTCCAGTCACACATTGACAGTGCCTTTCCCTTTGACTATGTACAGCGCTTCACTGGTTTTCAGTTAGGTCCACACTATATTAATACCACATATATAAATGAAGCAGTGAAAGGCCTTTTGTCCTTACAAGGCTGAATTGCTACCACTTAATGCTAGGGCTAAACTACAGAAAACAAGGGATTGTGAGTTACCTTTTGTAACGTGGCATTATACTCCTTTAAATTTGTGATACAGGGACACATACAGGCAACTGCAGCACTTCATGTTTTAGAAAGAATATGATACAATAAATAATATGATAAATGCACTGGCTTATTTTTGCTTTACGCAGCAATGTTTCCATGATCTTTCTTTTATAAAGTGCAACACATATTTTTTAAACCTTCAATTGCAGACTTGCTTCCATGCCTTTGCTTTCAAAATAGGTTTTATGTTATACCTTTCGAAATTATAGCTCTCTTTCCAAATTTTTTTATGATGAATATATTTTTAAGTATATTTTTTAGGCGTGTCGAAATTTTGTAAATATTAGTATTAACGACTATCTAGAACAAAGTTTGATTGTCGTCATTGATGTTTTTCTAAAGTGTGACCAATTCAAAGGCATAATAACTTTTCTTTGTGGCAGTAACAATCAGATTTTGCTATGATAAAAATTTAAAAAAAAAATCTATATCTGTACACCACCTACTGAGTTTTTGTGATGTAGGCTTCCAGAAAAAAAGGCACAAGCTGGTAAAAACCAGTCTTATAGGCATTGCTAATGTTTGTTATTAAAAGGCGCTGCCATATTATGATGTCTTTGGACTTCCCTATTGGCCAGCCCGCTCTCGATACGTATGCAGAGAGAGAGAGAGAGACAGAGACAGAGATAGGACATACGCCTGTAGGCGTTTAACATTTGACTGTGGAAAACTGTCATATCTGGTGGACATTCTAATTGATTTTTCCTAAATCTAGTTGTGGCAAATAGGGCCTCATTATGATGGCGGACAGACTTCAGTCCGCCCGCCATCGATACGGATTTGGGACCGGCCGCCTATGAGGCGGCCTCCTCACAATCCTAATCACGATGCGACCGCCACCGCGGTGGTCGCATTACCTATATTTTGCATTGTGGCGGGGATGCGGTCAGCAGCCCTTGCCACAATGCAAAATAGAGGGTGCAGACACATCCCTGCACTACGTGGCAGGCACCCTGTGGTGCCTGCCACATGAGGCAGGGATATGTCCTTTGGTGCCCCCAGGGTACATGTCCCTGCACCTGGGATTGAGGGGGGCCCGCTACGGGCCCCCAAATCCGTTTCCGCCATTCGTTTTGCGGCGGGTTGTCTGCCGCAAAACGAATGGAGGAAAAGAATATCATAATCCCTACGGCGGTGCCTGCAAGGCACCACCGCAATGCTAGCCAATGTTTTTGTTCCGACAGGTGGTCGAAAAAAGAGCGCTTGTCGGAACCATGGCGGGCGGTCTTTACAACTGCCACGCTTAGCCAACGATTCCCCCCGCCACCATAATAAGGCGGGGGGGGGGAAACAGCTGTATGATGGCGGAGGGCCCGCCAAGGACCGGCTGGTGGTGGCGGGCCCTCCGTTATCGTAATGAGCCCCATGGTTTTTTGGACAATTGACAATATGTGAATTTCACACAAAAATTAAGCAGAAGCGTACTGCTTAATTTTTTTTTTTTTAAATTCGAACTAAAACCAGTGTGGACTGTAGGACATAATGAGAGCTTCTAGGGAAACCGCGGCCAAGTGACATGTTCCCAATAGCACTTCATTACATTCCAGAACACCACATACGACGCGATACATAAGAAAACATCTGTAACTGGACAACTAGAAGTTTCACTAGGATGTTTCTCTCCACTACATGCCCACAAAAAAACAAACATCATGGCTGTAAATATCGACAGGCCAAAAAGCACTGTGAGTAACTGTGTCACTGCGTCCATCAACTCTGATTGATGGGCACTTTCAAGCTGTCATATCCGGTGTAAAGAGACGGGAGATGACGAACAGCAGCGCGCACTACAAGGCCTTGAGCAAAGAAATGTCTTGAAAGAGGCCTGGTGTTACCTGCTCGGGGTCCGGGCCCTGGGGACTACTCAGGGAGGTGTTCAGGGCAGCGACTGCCAGGGCCGGAGAGCCTCCTGCCGTCTCCACATGGCCGGCCGCCTGGGCTGCTGGAAACCCTTCGTCGCTCTCAGACAGGCCTTTGTCCTGTAGCATTTCCTGCAACAAAGAAACGCACCTTGTTAGGCCCCAGTCCGCGTGTACGTGCACAAAACGTTTCTTGTTTTTGAAGTAGTTTAGTGTTGTTTTTGGATATCTATATTCTGTCAGCCTGATGCATAAATAACAACGGGAACTTCAATGCTGACTTCTATAATAACAACAAAAAACACAGCTGCCAACAACACACCCGATTCAGTTGGGAGACTTCCGTTTTTTTAAAGAAAGAGATAGCTTTATTTTAGGTTACCTCCTAAAATTGCATCCATTTCAATGGAAGTCAATGAGGAAAATAAATTACACCGAATTTGACTTCTTCCTATTCGTGTCCTAGCTCGTCAATCCTTTATTTGTCCCCCCGCCCCATGGAGCACAGCCTCTTTACAATCTCTTTAGATTGACTGGCTTCTATGTTTCCCACTGCTTGCTCTTCAAGCACTAGTTTTATCTTTTTGGCTAAGCACTCCATCAGAGTACATGTGTTTTCCAGCTGTTTCCCTCATATACTTCTGTACTCTTGCACTCTATGTTGCTCTGTCCGCGTGCCTACCAAATGAATCGGCAGGACGCATAATTGAACTTTTATGAAATGGTGACAAAAACATATTTGTAGGCGATGTTCGCAAGTCTGTTTTTAACAAAACATGACCTATATATTACTATGCTGCTCAGAGTCTCAGTCTTGGAACAGAAGCGTACCTCACAGATGTTGTAGAGAAGGGACATGGTCCCGAAATATGCACTGTGCTCCGCTGATCTTGGATGATTTGCATAAACTGCAAACCTCTGCAAACTACAGAGAACACACATCAGCAACCCTTAGAACATGTTTAGACATATCTCTGCTGAAGTTGATCCCTACAACTATACTTTATAATACAAAACTGGAGATGCAAAGGCTGTAGAATGGCAGAATGAGTTTATAAACTTCTGTCCGGAAATGGTTGAAAAGACATAGTCAGTGCTTAATTTGAGCCAGTGGTTTCTAGGTACTCGGCACCAGCACTTAATTGTCAACACTGGCACTTATGAGAGTCTGCCACATGGTGGCAATGTTGGTCTAATTTAGAGAGAGCACAACAACAGTTGTTTATTAATTCAGTATGCTGCCAAAGCCATTCTTATAGCTTTGGGGGCCTGGAATAGACAGAATTGTTACAACCGTAGGAGTGTGATGGTTAGTAGTTGTGTTGTTACTGCAGTTGGCAGCGCTGACAGTGGCAATGGGCAGTGCACTCATTCTGAGTGCCCTGGCCCTTATTGTTTTACAAATTAAGTACTGAATATAGTAAATTTACTGAAGAATTCCTGGTACATAAAAAGGTGGGTAATAGTACTAAGAATACAAGGTCAAGTCTGCAGGAAGTGAGTGGCTGCAGAGTTAAGAATAGGCAGAGAAACCAACAGATTGCATGAAACTGGCACAAAGTTGCCAACAAGTTCTTTGATTATATATCATTCAAAAATGGGAACATAATAGAGACAGAGAAAATAAATGACTTCTCTACTCCACTCTTTAGCAAAGATCAGATCTCAGCAAGGTCATGACACCGGCACAACACACCTTTAAAACTGGCGGTTGTAATTGTGTAATCTTGGTAGTCTAAAATTGGCATTGCTCTGGTGTTAGTTCATTATGAATTGCGGATGCTCCCAGACTAGCATACAGACAAACGGGTGAAAAAGTACAGAAACATTAAGGAGGCTGAAAGTATAGCGCTAATGACAGATGTTTGAGGGGTGCGAGAGAGCCAGCCCAAATGATTTCTGCACCTATGTGAGGCTCTGCCAGCTGAGGCCCATTTCCATAATTTATCCCCACATACAACATCAATTCTTCTTTTAGAAGTACTTTCGGAGACTCCAGAAGAGAAATACTTAGGCCATAGGCCTGTAACTTGATCCGACAACGAGTGGTTCGGGACTCACGAGTGTGGGGCCTACACGGCCACCGTGCGGCAACCTTGCCTGCAGCAGGGTAAGCCTCATGCACTCAGGGAGGATCGCGCTCTAAGGTCGGGAGCTGCCTGCTTTGCGCGGGGGCCCGGAGAATCAATATTGCAAAGCCCGGCCTGCGGATCGCCTCGGGGTCAGAGGGGTCTGGGGCCTTGCAGAACAAAGATCGCCCTCCTCTGCCATGCAGGTGCGAAGATCTGCCTGGTAAAACCTCCAGAAAGTGGCTTGTGGCGGGCAGTTGCAGGCGCCTGAACGATGAGACTGCAAGGGGTGTGTTGGATACATTCAGAGTGTAAAACATTCCGAGTACTACACCCCCCCTCCCTCCTACCCAACAGCAGAGGATAAAAACAAAACAAAAAGAAGAAAAAGAAAGGAAGAAAGGCAAAACAGGGAAGCATAATGCAAAGAATATCAAAAACATGCCCCTTATAACAATAAATAGCATATTGGCACTCTAATTACGGGAAAAGCAAGAGAAAAGTACAATGCGCAAAAAGAACAAGTTACTTACCTTCGGTAACGCTTTTTCTGGTGCATACAGTATCTGCCTGTGGATTCCTCACCTTTTGAATTACCCCGTGCGCCAGCATTCCACGGAAACTTTTTTCTAGCTCTCCCACGTCGACGAGGACGTCACAATAGCACGGCTCCGCTCGCAACTCCGTATGACGTCATCGGAGCCATAAGAAGACCTCGTCGGCGTGCTGACGTCAGTTCCACCCATTTTTTCCGTGCCTTCGAGTCGAAGGGGTGGACCGACAACATAATTGGAGTATACACAGTATACAATATATACACAAATATACACAGTATAAGGTCAAAAAGGGAAAAGCTAAAGAAACAAAGCATTTCCTAACAACCAACAGCATGGCAAACAAAAGACATATGAAAACAACCATGTCAAATATTGAAAAACTTTTTCGGTACACGAAGGTGGACAACGGGGAGGAGGGTGGGTCAGTGAGGAATCCACAGGCAGATACTGTATCCACCAAAAAAAGCATTACTGAAGGTAAGTAACTTGTTCTTCTGATGGATACTTCAGCCTGTGGATTCCTCACCTTTTGAATTGAATCCCACAGCAGTCCCGCTCCGGGAGGAGGGTGTCCACCTACTCATACCAAAAAGTCCTGCAGCCCTGAACGTGCAAAATGGCCATCCCTCCTCACCTCAGAATCCAAACAGTAATGCTTCGCGAGGGTGTGGAGGGAGGCCCATGTTGCAGCTTTACAAATGTCCACTACAGGAACACCTCTAGCCAAAGCAGATGTGGAAGACTTAGCTCTAGTAGAATGAGCTCTGATAGCTTCAGGCGGTTTCTTCTTGGCCAAAGCGTACCAGATCTTGATGCACAAGATGATCCACCTGGAGAGTGTTCGTTTGTGCACAGCTTTGCCTTTCATTCGTCCAATGTAGCCCACGAAGAGCTGATCATCCAGCCTTAGATCCCTAGTTCTGTCAAGGTAGAAGCTGACAGCTGAAGTCTCTCCTCCTCCTTGGAAGGGTGAGGGGGAGGATAGAACGTCGGTAAAGTAAAAGACTGTTATACATGGAAAGGAGTAACCACCTTAGGCAGGAAGGCAGCCCTGGTCCTGAGAACCATCTTTTCTGCATGAATGGTTAAAAACGGAGGCTTAGAACTAAGAGCATGCACCTCACTTACCCTCCTGGCTGAGGTAATAGCGATCAGAAAGACCGTCTTAAAAGAAAGAAGCCTTAACGAGCAACTATGAAGAGGCTCAAAAGGAGAACCCATCAGGAAAGTAAGTACCAGATTCAAATGCCACTGAGGCATAATGAAGGGAGTGGGAGGAAACCTATTGGTGAGGCCCTTAATGAACCTCATAACAATGGGGGACTTAAATAAAGAAGGCTGGTCCGGCAAACAGAGAAAAGCCGACAAGGCCGACAAATAACCCTTAACCGTAGCCACAGCACAACCCTGCTGAGCCAAGGAAAGAGAGAAACCAAGAACATCAGATAAGTGGGCCTTCAAAGGATCAATGGACCTCTCTCCACACCAATTCACAAACTTGAACCACCTAGAGAAATAAATGGATTTGGTGGAGTGTCTCCTGGATGATAAAATAACATCCACCACATCCGGTGGGAGATAGAAAGAACTCAGATTGCCCCGTTCAATCTCTAGGCATGAAGGTGCAGGCTCTGGAGGTGGGGGTGAAGAACCTGCCCCTGCAACTGCGAGAGGAGGTCTGCACTGAGAGGGAGATGGAGTGGAGGGTGCGATGAGAGGTGAAGAAGGTCTGTGTACCACACCCTACTTGGCCAATCCGGGGCGATCAATATAACTTGGGCCCGGTCTTGGCGAATCTTCCTCAGAACCCGAGGAATCAAGGGTATGGGAGGAAACGCGTAAAGGAGCTGCAAACTCCATTCCAACTGAAACGCGTCCCCCAACGCTCCCCGCATCGGAAACTGGAGGCTTCAGAACGATGGGCAGTGCGCGTTCTCCTGAGTGGCGAAAAGGTCCAACCGAGGAAACCCCCACTTCTTGAAGATATGATGGACCACCTCCGGATGAAGGCTCCACTCGTGATCGGCCGAGAACTGCCGACTGAGACTGTCCGCACGCACATTCAACACTCCGGCCAGATGATTTGCAAACACACAAA
Organism: Calotriton arnoldi; assembly: GCA_963921515.1. NCBI lineage: Eukaryota > Metazoa > Chordata > Amphibia > Caudata > Salamandridae > Calotriton > Calotriton arnoldi. Next base: position 94,887 of record CAWUFW010017421.1, read on the forward strand.
TCTGACGGCCCTGAGCCCAGGACCAGAGCCGCAGAGCCTCTATGCAGAGACAATACGACCCTACGCCTCCCTGCTTGTTTATGTACCACATCGCGGTAGTGTTGTCCGTTAGGACTTGAACCGACTGACTGAAGGGAGGGAAGGAAAGCCTTGAGAGCCAAACGAATTGCCTGCAATTCCAGAAGGTTGATGTGGAGCAACCTTTCCTCCGAAGACCAAAGACCCTTGATCTCCAGATCCCCAGATGAGCACCCCACCCTAGAGTGGAGGCATCTGTGATCACCGTGGCCACCGGTGGAGGAAGTTGAAAGGGCCTCCCTTGAGACAGGTTGCCCTCCACACTCCACCAAGACAACTCCGCCGCAGTGTCTCTGGAGATCCTGACTATCTCCCTGAGATCCCCGTTGTGCTGATACCACTGCCTGCAGAGGCACCACTGGAGTGCCCTCATGTGCCAGCGTGCATGGTTGACCAACAGTATGCAGGAAGCGAACAGACCAAGCAGGCGTAATACCTTCAGGACTGGAACAACCGCTCCATCGTGAAACAAAGGAATCATCTCCTGAATGTCGAGAATCCTCTGCGGAAGCGGGAAAGCTCGACACACAGTCATGTCCAGTACTGCCCCTATGAACAGGTTGCGCTGTGAGGGCACCAGGTGAGATTTGGACACATTTATCGAAAAGCCCAAGTCGAACAACAGCTGTGCTGTTACTTGCAGATGATGAAGCACCATCTCAGGAGACTTTGCTTTGAGCAGCCAGTCGTCCAGATAGGGGAACAGGAATCCCCGACTTTCTGAGATGTGCTGCCACCACTGCCATCACCTTTGTGAAGACCTGAGGCGCGGAAGTAAGTCCGAACAGGAGGACCGCAAACTGGTAGTGCTGAGACCCCACTGTGAAACGGAGATACTTCTGATGCGACTTCAGGATGGGAATGTCTAAATATGCATCCTGCAAGTTGATTGACACCATCCAGTCTTCCTGCTGCAGCGCCAGAAGAACCTGAGCTAGGGTCAACATCTTGAATTTCTCCTGTTTGAGGTAAAAATTCAAGACCCTGAGGTCTAGGATCTATCTTACCCTGCCGTCCTTTTTGGGGATCAAGAAATACCAGGAGTAGCATCCCTGACCCCTTTCCTGCTCCGGAACCACCTCTATCGCACCTTTCTGAAGTAAAGCAAGAACCTCCTGCTGCAGAAGCAGCAAATGGTCCTCCGAACACCAGCCCTGGCGAGGAGGGTAAGGAGGTGGAAACTCTCGGAAGGGTAGGGCGTACCCATTTTCCACAAGATTCAAAACCCAAAGGTCCGAAGTGATGGATTTCCAATCTTGTAGAAAATTGGACACCCGACCCCCTTCAGGACCAACATGCTCCAAGATGGGGGATCTAGAGCTGCTTTCCCGTGGCACCAGCGGTGGGGGCAGGGGAGGAAGAAGAGGAGAGTTGCCGGGAAGCCCCCGCAGATGACCTCTACCCTTTACTCTGAACGGCCTGTACAGAGGGTTCTGCGGCTGCTGTTGCTGAGGCTGCTGGCAGCCCCGAAAGAAAGCTGTCTTACCAAAACCACGGTACCTCCTATAACCATAGCCCCTAGATTGGAACTGCAGACCCAAGGACTTTGCAGTAGCTCTACTGTCTTTGAACCTTTGCAGTGCAGAATCCGCTTTTTCACCAAAAAGTCTGGATCCATCAAACGGTAGATCAAGATGTGTAGCCTGCACATCTGGAGAGAACTCCGAAGACCTGAGCCAGGCATGCCTCCTGGTAGCAACAGAGGAACCCATCACCCTGGCCACCGAATCCGCAGTGTCCAGGCTAGACTGAATAACTTGACGGGCCGCAGCCTGCGTATCCGCCAAAACCTCCAAAAAGGAGCTACGATCATTGTCTGGTAACTTAGGAGCCAACTGCCTAGCCGAGTCTATCAAGGCATGGATATACCTCCCCAACAAGCATGTGGCATTAGTAGATTTTAACGCCATGCTTGAAAAAGAGAAAATCTTCTTGGCAGATTGCTCCAATTTCTTAGAGTCTCTGTCCCCCGGAGTTGTAGGGAACGACCCAGTCGACTGTTTAGAACAGGAAGCCTGCACCACCAAACTTTCCGGCGAAGGATGAGCAGTTAAAAAGGCAGGATCACTAGGAGCAGGCCTGTACCTTCTTGCCACAGTCCTTGAAACAGCAGGAGCAGAGCATCCGCCACACCTCAAGAATTGGCTCTGTCAAAGCCTCATTAAAAGGCAAAAGAGGCGCAACCACAGAAGATGGAGAATGCAAACACCTCAGTGAGAATATTTGGCCTGATGTCAGCAGTGGGCAATTGAAGGTCCAAAAGTTCAGCAGCCTTCCTGATGACAGCATGGTAAGGTGCAACATCCTGAGAAGGTAAGGACTTTGGAGAGGAAAGCTCCCATTCAGGGGAAGTATCCAGGCCACTGGCCTCCTGCAGACCAAGAAGTCCCCTCTGAAGCAGGCAATGGCGTCGATCGAATCCGGGAAGACACAGGACCGACGCCAGACGGCGCCGGAGACTGAGGTATTGGAGTCGAAACCTTGGCACCGAAACTGCCATGACGGAGTCGTTGGCATAAAAGGCACGAAAGGTGCCTGGGCATACTGTTGGGGAATACCCAAATTAAAGGCAAACGGGCCCGCGGGACCAGACGGCGCACCGGTAGGGTAAGATGCCTTGGCAAACATGCCAAACATTGCATTCAGGAAATGCGATGGATCCGCTCCAGGGCTTGGAAATGGAGGATAAGGATCCAGCACCCCTTGGTCCTGTTCCACACGAGGCCTTACAGGGGGCTGAAGCTGCGGCGCCGGAGTATGGGCCGGAGTCGCCTGTGGAGAAGGTGAAGGCGTCGGCAAGACGGCATCCATCTCATGACGCCGCTTCACAGGCACAGTCGACCTCGATGACCTACCATTCGAAGACCGACGTCGAGATTCATGTCTTCTCTTTTTCTTATGCTTCTTCGACTTCGAAGCATGCGAAGTCGACGACTTTGACTTCAACCTCTTACGACCCCTCTTCTCTTCCTTCGCACGAGCCATGAAGAGTTTCGCCTCTCGCTCCTTCAACGCCGTCGGGTTCATCCTCCGACAGCACAAACACCCTTCGACATTGTGGTCCGAAGAATGACACCACAGGCAGTCTTCATGGGGATCTGTGATGGACATAAGACCCCCACACTCTCTGCAGGGCTTGAAACCCGACCTCTTCGAAGTAGCCATTTCCAGTGCAACACGAAGAAACCTAGTAACAAAGTAAACTCAGTAAAAATGGAGAGTAAAACAAAACCAATTGGAGAGTCCCAGAAAACAGTTACGGGTCGACGGCGCGGAAAAAGGGAACCGACGTCAGCACGCCGATGAGGTCATCTTATGGCTCCGATGATGTCATACGGAGTCGCGAGCGGAGCCGTGCTATTGTGAGGGCCTCGTCGACGTGGGAGAGCTAGAAAAAGTTTCCATGGAATGCTGGCGCAGGGGGTAATTCAAAAGGTGAGGAATCCACAGGCAGATGTATCCATCAGAACAATACAATTAGTGAGCCCCCAGTGACTGAGGCACCTTCACCATGTTTACACATAATCTTCCAAATGGCGATGAGGTCTGCGAAGCCTAGAAGAGCGAACTCCTCTGGCCCCTCGTGAGATGAAAGGCCATCAGAACAGGGAACATGAGCGTCACCTGCCCCACACTCCACACGCTCATCCCTAGCACCATCCTTATTGCTGACCAACTCCTCATCAACATGAACCCATTCAAACCGATACACAGCCCGAAACAATCATGCCTGATCACATTATTGTCCACAACACCCCTTTTCTGATACAACGCTACTTTGCACTTGTTCCATTTGTTACCATTGGCCAGAAGCACATAACTGTCAAACACTTTTTTTACTTTGAATGGGCCCCAGAACTTAGATAACCCTTTGCATAGCCTACCATGCCTTATTTTGACCCAGTCCCCAGCACACACACTTTTACCACCGAACCTGACACCTTCTCCACCATTTTCCTCATGACAAGAACTTGTTAGCCACGCAGGGATCAATTAAGTGCCTGGCTTCCTTCCACGCATTTTCTCAAACAGAGAAAACCCAGTCACACTGTGCGCTGTAGTCCGATGAGCCCACACCATATCATCCACCATTACCTTGATATCCTTCCCACTCTGAATAGCCATGGAATGGTACCCTTCACTAAGCGGTTGGACCGCTCCACCAAGCCATTGACTTGGGTGTTATAAAGTGCAGTTCAATGGTGGGTAATGCCACGTTTATTCAGAAAAGATTTCATTTCGTGAGATCAAGTTGCGTACCATTGTCAGCAACAGAGACACGAGGCAACCCTTCCTCTTAAAAAAAATATCCTTAAACGTATTCACCGTCCTTCTAGTGGTCAGATCATGCATAAATATGACAATCAGCCATTTGGAATGTACATCCATCCAAACCATGGCATTCCTCAATCCCTCCTCCAGCATCTGAATAGGCCCCCAATAAAAATCCAAGCATACCGTACTCCAAGGTGCACCAGGGTCCTCGATGTGCCCTTGAGCTGCATGAACACCACCTTTAAGCCTTTTTTCGCTCTCCCTACACACTTCACAATCCACTACCTACGACGTGATCTGCTCAGCCATACATGGCCACCAGAAATTCTCTCTCACCCGTTTCTTTGTCATAGTTTGGCCAAGGTGACCCTCATGTGCCACCTTAATGATCTTGCGCCTCAAACCTTCTGGTGGTACAAATTTGTCATTCCTCATAAGAACTTTTGTGTCACTCACACTCAACTCATCCAGAATCTTCACAAAAGGTCTCACTGAAGGAGCCACTGTGCTCTCCCTCCGCTCACCCTGCACCACCATATGCTCAACACTCCTAAGGACCAAATCCTGATCCATGAACTTGCGCCACTCATCTGCTGAGAATGAACTACCAATGCACTCTTCCACATTGCCCAATGAAGCCACAGCTCCGTTGTGATCCCAAGCAGAAACACCATGATTATTTTCCCCTGAACCTTTCAAAGACAAACGTGACAGGCAGTCAGCCTGCACATTCTTCCACCCTGGTATATGCACAACCCGGTAACAATACTCCTGAAGTCTGGAAGCCAGTCTAGCCAGCCTAGCCAAGACCCTTATCAGCTCCACCAAAACTCAAAACTTTGACCAAGGGTTTACGGTCTGTACGAATACAAAAATTCAGACCCCATAAAAAGGTCCTAAAATGCTCGACGGATCAGGCTGCTGCCAAAGCTTCATGCTCTATGACAGAATAGTTGCTCTCACAGTCCGTCAACGAGCGCGAGGCAAAAGCTACGTTTCTTTCAGAGCCCTTATGTACCTGGGACAAAACTGCCCCCAACCCACGCACATTGGCATCTACTGTCAAAAATGTTTTAAAGTTGAGTGTCAAATGGTGCAAGAATATCTGCCCCACAAATGTCTTTCATTATCAAATCAAATGGTTTCTGTTGAACATTGCTCCAAACAAATGTGCACCCCTTCCACAACAACATTCTGAGATCTTCAGTTTTGCCCACAAAATTGTTTACAAATTTGGCATAATACTCAATCAAGTCCATGAATGATCGCAACAGATCTTTATCACGGGAAATAGGTGCAGCCCTGATAGACTCCAACAAGTCAATCTTGGGACTGACACCCTGCCCTGAAATAATATGTCCGAGGTATTCTATTTCCTCCACTAGGAACCTACATTTATCCTTCCTCAAGGTAAGGCCCACCTCCCTCAGCCTACCCAAGACATCTCTCAAGGTTTTGTTGTGTTCTTGGATAGACCCACCAAAAACTAGAATATCATCCTGAAAAAATTGTACATTATCCAATCCCGTGAAAACCTCAGACATGATCCAAAGAAAAACACTTGCGGCCGAGGACAATCCAAAGGGCTTCCTCGTAAAACAAAAAGTACCTTCCATGGTGATAAAAGCCGTAAGGTTCCTAGAATCCTCATGCAACTTGATCTGGTGGTAAGCACTTTTCAAATCAAGTTTAGGAAAGTACTTACCACACTTTAGCAATAGAAAACGTTTGTTAATATTGGGGAGTGGAAATGTGTCTGTTACTACATGCTGGTTTAGGCTGCGAAGGTCCACACAGAACCTAAGCTTGCCATCACTCTTCTTGGCAATTACCACCAGAGAGACCCATTCAGAAGCCGCAACTGGCTCAATAACCCCTTCTCTGAGCATGTCCTCTAACATTCTCTTTACCTCATCCCTCACAACTACTGGTACTCTCCTCAATTTGAGCTTAACAGGGATAGTACCCTCCTCCAACACAATTTTATGGGTGTACCCTTTCATTTCCCCCAGCTTCTCACTAAACATGTCTTCCATCTCACCCACAAACACTTCAGTGGTAACATCAGACACACACAACACTTGACCAGGTGCATGGGGATCAATAACAATGTGTAGATCAAATTGACGCCTCTGTCTTAATATTGGTGGTCCATCATCAGCCACGTAGATTTTTCCCACAACCAGTCTCGATTTTAGCTCAATAGGAGAGGAAAAATAACCTAACACGTCTATTCTCTCTCCCTGGTAACCCCTAGGATTAATGTCTTTAGGCAAGAGGGGAACTAATGGCCACTCTTTCTTCCACATCCATTTCGGCACGATCGTGTATAATGTACCGGAGTCCCCATCAGTTCCACTTGTCTGCCAAGAATTCCAAACAAAAGCTTTCGGCAGAACCCTTCGGTCACTTTCTCCACTTCCAGGAAGGTCTATCAACATGCGATCTTCATTATCGTCCTCCCATCTGAACTCATCTGCAACCACCACACGGAATTTGGTAGAGTCTTTGCACACACTGGCATAGTGGCCTTTATGCCCACATCTTTTGCACTCTTTGTTTGAAGCAAAACACCACTTGGAATCACTAGTATGGTAAGCACTCCCACACCTGAAACAGCCCTTAGCTCTAGCCCCTTCTATGCTCTGAAATTGTACTTGCTGATAGTACCTTTAGTTGTCTCTTCCTTTTTCCCAATAGTTGTTCCCCTTCCCCAACCTCTTTCTTACCCATCTCCTTCATACAACGCTCGGATTCTTTCACTACCTTGGCAATGGAGATGGCATCCTTCAAAATTGTTTTTTTGCAGCCCACTGCAGCTCTTGTGTTTTTTTGCTATGGCACTGGACAATCAGTTGGTCCCTGATCAACTCATCTGTCATTTGGCCAAACTTACACTTTATTGCCAATTCACGTTAGGTCTGAGACAAATTGATCCAATGATTCGCCAGCTTTTTGAGGTCTGGTATAAAACTTGTACCAAGACATTATAATGTTCTCCTCCTTGGCAAACCTTTTCTCCAACCGCAACTTGGCCTCCTTGAAAACATCTTCAACAGGCTGATTGTCACTACCCGGCATCTGGGGTAGGTATCTAAAAATATGATAAGCCTCCTTTCCAATGGTGCTCAACAACAATGCTTTCTTCCTCTCCTGAGTAAATTCCAGCCCATCTAGTGCTACAATGTACTTGTCAAAAATATCGATCCACTCCTCCCACTGAATGGATGGTTGACCTGGTCGTGCCAGAAATGAGGGTGGAATTACAATTGAGGAAGCTGCCATAATTCACACCAAGAAGGGCTGGCACAGAATTGAATTCAAAAACTTTTCCTGAAAATGAAATCGCCACACCAAAGACAGATGTGAAAAACAAAGAATTGGCTCTGTCAAAGCCTCATTAAAAGGCAAAAGAGGCGCAACCACAGAAGATGGAGAATGCAAACACCTCAGTGAGAATATTTGGCCTGATGTCAGCAGTGGGCAATTGAAGGTCCAAAAGTTCAGCAGCCTTCCTGATGACAGCATGGTAAGGTGCAACATCCTGAGAAGGTAAGGACTTTGGAGAGGAAAGCTCCCATTCAGGGGAAGTATCCAGGCCACTGGCCTCCTGCAGACCAAGAAGTCCCCTCTGAAGCAGGCAATGGCGTCGATCGAATCCGGGAAGACACAGGACCGACGCCAGACGGCGCCGGAGACTGAGGTATTGGAGTCGAAACCTTGGCACCGAAACTGCCATGACGGAGTCGTTGGCATAAAAGGCATGAAAGGTGCCTGGGCATACTGTTGGGGAATACCCAAATTAAAGGCAAACGGGCCCGCGGGACCAGACGGCGCACCGGTAGGGTAAGATGCCTTGGCAAACATGCCAAACATTGCATTCAGGAAATGCGATGGATCCGCTCCAGGGCTTGGAAATGGAGGATAAGGATCCAGCACCCCTTGGTCCTGTTCCACACGATGCCTTACAGGGGGCTGAAGCTGCGGCGCTTGAGTATGGGCCGGAGTCGCCTGTGGAGAAGGTGAAGGCGTCGGCAAGACGGCATCCATCTCATGACGCCGCTTCACAGGCACAGTCGACCTCGATGACCTACCATTCGAAGACCGACGTCGAGATTCATGTCTTCTCTTTTTCTTATGCTTCTTCGACTTCGAAGCATGCGAAGTCGACGACTTTGACTTCAACCTCTTACGACCCCTCTTCTCTTCCTTCGCACGAGCCATGAAGAGTTTCGCCTCTCGCTCCTTCAACGCCGTCGGGTTCATCCTCCGACAGCACAAACACCCTTCGACATTGTGGTCCGAAGAATGACACCACAGGCAGTCTTCATGGGGATCTGTGATGGACATAAGACCCCCACACTCTCTGCAGGGCTTGAAACCCGACCTCTTCGAAGTAGCCATTTCCAGTGCAACACGAAGAAACCTAGAAACAAAGTAAACTCAGTAAAAATGGAGAGTAAAACAAAACCAATTGGAGAGTCCCAGAAAACAGTTACGGGTCGACGGCGCGGAAAAAAGGGAACCGACGTCAGCACGCCGATGAGGTCATCTTATGGCTCCGATGATGTCATACGGAGTCGCGAGCGGAGCCGTGCTATTGTGAGGGCCTCGTCGACGTGGGAGAGCTAGAAAAAGTTTCCATGGAATGCTGGCGCAGGGGGTAATTCAAAAGGTGAGGAATCCACAGGCAGATGTATCCATCAGAACAATACAATTAGTGAGCCCCCAGTGACTGAGGCACCTTTACCATGTTTACACATAATCTTCCAAATGGCGATGAGGTCTGCGAAGCCTAGAAGAGCGAACTCCTCTGGCCCCCTCGTGAGATGAAAGGCCATCAGAACAGGGAACATGAGCGTCACCTGCCCCACACTCCACACGCTCATCCCTAGCACCATCCTTATTGCTGACCAACTCCTCATCAACATGAACCCATTCAAACCGATACACAGCCCGAAACAATCATGCCTGATCACATTATTGTCCACAACACCCCTTTTCTGATACAACGCTACTTTGCACTTGTTCCATTTGTTACCATTGGCCAGAAGCACATAACTGTCAAACACTTTTTTTTACTTTGAATGGGCCCCAGAACTTAGATAACCCTTTGCATAGCCTACCATGCCTTATTTTGACCCAGTCCCCAGCACACACACTTTTACCACCGAACCTGACACCTTCTCCACCATTTTCCTCATGACAAGAACTTGTTAGCCACGCAGGGATCAATTAAGTGCCTGGCTTCCTTCCACGCATTTTCTCAAACAGAGAAAACCCAGTCACACTGTGCGCTGTAGTCCGATGAGCCCACACCATATCATCCACCATTACCTTGATATCCTTCCCACTCTGAATAGCCATGGAATGGTACCCTTCACTAAGCGATTGGACCGCTCCACCATGCCATTGACTTGGGGGTTATAAAGTGCTGTTCAATGGTGGGTAATGCCACGTTTATTCAGAAAAGATTTCATTTCGTGAGATCAAGTTGCGTACCATTGTCAGCAACAAAGACACGAGGCAACCCTTCCTCTTAAAAAAAATACCCTTAAACGTATTCACCGTCCTTCTAGTGGTCAGATCATGCATAAATATGACAATCAGCCATTTGGAATGTACATCCATCCAAACCATGGCATTCCTCAATCCCTCCTCCAGCATCTGAATAGGCCCCCAATAAAAATCCAAGCATACCGTTCTCCAAGGTGCACCAGGGTCCTCGATGTGCCCTTGAGCTGCATGAACACCACCTTTAAGCCTTTTTTCGCTCTCCCTACACACTTCACAATCCACTACCTACGACGTGATCTGCTCAGCCATACATGGCCACCAGAAATTCTCTCTCACCCGTTTCTTTGTCATAGTTTGGCCAAGGTGACCCTCATGTGCCACCTTAATGATCTTGCGCCTCAAACCTTCTGGTGGTACAAATTTGTCATTCCTCATAAGAACTTTTGTGTCACTCACACTCAACTCATCCAGAATCTTCACAAAAGGTCTCACTGAAGGAGCCACTGTGCTCTCCCTCCGCTCACCCTGCACCACCATATGCTCAACACTCCTAAGGACCAAATCCTGATCCATGAACTTGCGCCACTCATCTGCTGAGAATGAACTACCAATGCACTCTTCCACATTGCCCAATGAAGCCACAGCTCCGTTGTGATCCCAAGCAGAAACACCATGATTATTTTCCCCTGAACCTTTCAAAGACAAACGTGACAGGCAGTCAGCCTGCACATTCTTCCACCCTGGTATATGCACAACCCGGTAACAATACTCCTGAAGTCTGGAAGCCAGTCTAGCCAGCCTAGCCGAGACCCTTATCAGCTCCACCAAAACTCAAAACTTTGACCAAGGGTTTACGGTCTGTACGAATACAAAAATTCAGACCCCATAAAAAGGTCCTAAAATGCTCGACGGATCAGGCTGCTGCCAAAGCTTCATGCTCTATGACAGAATAGTTGCTCTCACAGTCCGTCAACGAGCGCGAGGCAAAAGCTACGTTTCTTTCAGAGCCCTTATGTACCTGGGACAAAACTGCCCCCAACCCACGCACATTGGCATCTACTGTCAAAAATGTTTTAAAGTTGAGTGTCAAATGGTGCAAGAATATCTGCCCCACAAATGTCTTTCATTATCAAATCAAATGGTTTCTGTTGAACATTGCTCCAAACAAATGTGCACCCCTTCCACAACAACATTCTGAGATCTTCAGTTTTGCCCACAAAATTGTTTACAAATTTGGCATAATACTCAATCAAGTCCATGAATGATCGCAACAGATCTTTATCACGGGAAATAGGTGCAGCCCTGATAGACTCCAACAAGTCAATCTTGGGACTGACACCCTGCCCTGAAATAATATGTCCGAGGTATTCTATTTCCTCCACTAGGAACCTACATTTATCCTTCCTCAAGGTAAGGCCCACCTCCCTCAGCCTACCCAAGACATCTCTCAAGGTTTTGTTGTGTTCTTGGATAGACCCACCAAAAACTAGAATATCATCCTGAAAAAATTGTACATTATCCAATCCCGTGAAAACCTCAGACATGATCCAAAGAAAAACACTTGCGGCCGAGGACAATCCAAAGGGCTTCCTCGTAAAACAAAAAGTACCTTCCATGGTGATAAAAGCCGTAAGGTTCCTAGAATCCTCATGCAACTTGATCTGGTGGTAAGCACTTTTCAAATCAAGTTTAGGAAAGTACTTACCACACTTTAGCAATAGAAAACGTTTGTTAATATTGGGGAGTGGAAATGTGTCTGTTACTACATGCTGGTTTAGGCTGCGAAGGTCCACACAGAACCTAAGCTTGCCATCACTCTTCTTGGCAATTACCACCAGAGAGACCCATTCAGAAGCCGCAACTGGCTCAATAACCCCTTCTCTGAGCATGTCCTCTAACATTCTCTTTACCTCATCCCTCACAACTACTGGTACTCTCCTCAATTTGAGCTTAACAGGGATAGTACCCTCCTCCAACACAATTTTATGGGTGTACCCTTTCATTTCCCCCAGCTTCTCACTAAACATGTCTTCCATCTCACCCACAAACACTTCAGTGGTAACATCAGACACACACAACACTTGACCAGGTGCATGGGGATCAATAACAATGTGTAGATCAAATTGACGCCTCTGTCTTAATATTGGTGGTCCATCATCAGCCACGTAGATTTTTCCCACAACCAGTCTCGATTTTAGCTCAATAGGAGAGGAAAAATAACCTAACACGTCTATTCTCTCTCCCTGGTAACCCCTAGGATTAATGTCTTTAGGCAAGAGGGGAACTAATGGCCACTCTTTCTTCCACATCCATTTCGGCACGATCGTGTATAATGTACCGGAGTCCCCCATCAGTTCCACTTGTCTGCCAAGAATTCCAAACAAAAGCTTTCGGCCGAACCCTTCGGTCACTTTCTCCACTTCCAGGAAGGTCTATCAACATGCGATCTTCATTATCGTCCTCCCATCTGAACTCATCTGCAACCACCACACGGAATTTGGTAGAGTCTTTGCACACACTGGCATAGTGGCCTTTATGCCCACATCTTTTGCACTCTTTGTTTGAAGCAAAACACCACTTGGAATCACTAGTATGGTAAGCACTCCCACACCTGAAACAGCCCTTAGCTCTAGCCCCTTCTATGCTCTGAAATTGTACTTGCTGATAGTACCTTTAGTTGTCTCTTCCTTTTTCCCAATAGTTGTTCCCCTTCCCCAACCTCTTTCTTACCCATCTCCTTCATACAACGCTCGGATTCTTTCACTACCTTGGCAATGGAGATGGCATCCTTCAAAATTGTTTTTTTGCAGCCCACTGCAGCTCTTGTGTTTTTTTGCTATGGCACTGGACAATCAGTTGGTCCCTGATCAACTCATCTGTCATTTGGCCAAACTTACACTTTATTGCCAATTCACGTTAGGTCTGAGACAAATTGATCCAATGATTCGCCAGCTTTTTGAGGTCTGGTATAAAACTTGTACCAAGACATTATAATGTTCTCCTCCTTGGCAAACCTTTTCTCCAACCGCAACTTGGCCTCCTTGAAAACATCTTCAACAGGCTGATTGTCACTACCCGGCATCTGGGGTAGGTATCTAAAAATATGATAAGCCTCCTTTCCAATGGTGCTCAACAACAATGCTTTCTTCCTCTCCTGAGTAAATTCCAGCCCATCTAGTGCTACAATGTACTTATCAAAAATATCGATCCACTCCTCCCACTGAATGGATGGTTGACCTCGTCGTGCCAGAAATGAGGGTGGAATTACAATTGAGGAAGCTGCCATAATTCACACCAAGAAGGGCTGGCACAGAATTGAATTCAAAAACTTTTCCTGAAAATGAAATCGCCACACCAAAGACAGATGTGAAAAACAAAGAATTGGCTCTGTCAAAGCCTCATTAAAAGGCAAAAGAGGCGCAACCACAGAAGATGGAGAATGCAAACACCTCAGTGAGAATATTTGGCCTGATGTCAGCAGTGGGCAATTGAAGGTCCAAAAGTTCAGCAGCCTTCCTGATGACAGCATGGTAAGGTGCAACATCCTGAGAAGGTAAGGACTTTGGAGAGGAAAGCTCCCATTCAGGGGAAGTATCCAGGCCACTGGCCTCCTGCAGACCAAGAAGTCCCCTCTGAAGCAGGCAATGGCGTCGATCGAATCCGGGAAGACACAGGACCGACGCCAGACGGCGCCGGAGACTGAGGTATTGGAGTCGAAACCTTGGCACCGAAACTGCCATGACGGAGTCGTTGGCATAAAAGGCACGAAAGGTGCCTGGGCATACTGTTGGGGAATACCCAAATTAAAGGCAAACGGGCCCGCGGGACCAGACGGCGCACCGGTAGGGTAAGATGCCTTGGCAAACATGCCAAACATTGCATTCAGGAAATGCGATGGATCCGCTCCAGGGCTTGGAAATGGAGGATAAGGATCCAGCACCCCTTGGTCCTGTTCCACACGATGCCTTACAGGGGGCTGAAGCTGCGGCGCTTGAGTATGGGCCGGAGTCGCCTGTGGAGAAGGTGAAGGCGTCGGCAAGACGGCATCCATCTCATGACGCCGCTTCACAGGCACAGTCGACCTCGATGACCTACCATTCGAAGACCGACGTCGAGATTCATGTCTTCTCTTTTTCTTATGCTTTTTCGACTTCGAAGCATGCGAAGTCGACGACTTTGACTTCAACCTCTTACGACCCCTCTTCTCTTCCTTCACACGAGCCATGAAGAGTTTCGCCTCTCGCTCCTTCAACGCCGTCGGGTTCATCCTCCGACAGCACAAACACCCTTCGACATTGTGGTCCGAAGAATGACACCACAGGCAGTCTTCATGGGGATCTGTGATGGACATAAGACCCCCACACTCTCTGCAGGGCTTGAAACCCGACCTCTTCGAAGTAGCCATTTCCAGTGCAACACGAAGAAACCTAGTAACAAAGTAAACTCAGTAAAAATGGAGAGTAAAACAAAACCAATTGGAGAGTCCCAGAAAACAGTTACGGGTCGACGGCGCGGAAAAAAGGGAACCGACGTCAGCACGCCGATGAGGTCATCTTATGGCTCCGATGATGTCATACGGAGTCGCGAGCGGAGCCGTGCTATTGTGAGGGCCTCGTCGACGTGGGAGAGCTAGAAAAAGTTTCCATGGAATGCTGGCGCAGGGGTAATTCAAAAGGTGAGGAATCCACAGGCAGATGTATCCATCAGAACAATACAATTAGTGAGCCCCCAGTGACTGAGGCACCTTCACCATGTTTACACATAATCTTCCAAATGGCGATGAGGTCTGCGAAGCCTAGAAGAGCGAACTCCTCTGGCCCCCTCGTGAGATGAAAGGCCATCAGAACAGGGAACATGAGCGTCACCTGCCCCACACTCCACACGCTCATCCCTAGCACCATCCTTATTGCTGACCAACTCCTCATCAACATGAACCCATTCAAACCGATACACAGCCCGAAACAATCATGCCTGATCACATTATTGTCCACAACACCCCTTTTCTGATACAACGCTACTTTGCACTTGTTCCATTTGTTACCATTGGCCAGAAGCACATAACTGTCAAACACTTTTTTTACTTTGAATGGGCCCCAGAACTTAGATAACCCTTTGCATAGCCTACCATGCCTTATTTTGACCCAGTCCCCAGCACACACACTTTTACCACCGAACCTGACACCTTCTCCACCATTTTCCTCATGACAAGAACTTGTTAGCCACGCAGGGATCAATTAAGTGCCTGGCTTCCTTCCACGCATTTTCTCAAACAGAGAAAACCCAGTCACACTGTGCGCTGTAGTCCGATGAGCCCACACCATATCATCCACCATTACCTTGATATCCTTCCCACTCTGAATAGCCATGGAATGGTACCCTTCACTAAGCGGTTGGACCGCTCCACCATGCCATTGACTTGGGGGTTATAAAGTGCTGTTCAATGGTGGGTAATGCCACGTTTATTCAGAAAAGATTTCATTTCGTGAGATCAAGTTGCGTACCATTGTCAGCAACAAAGACACGAGGCAACCCTTCCTCTTAAAAAAATACCCTTAAACGTATTCACCGTCCTTCTAGTGGTCAGATCATGCATAAATATGACAATCAGCCATTTGGAATGTACATCCATCCAAACCATGGCATTCCTCAATCCCTCCTCCAGCATCTGAATAGGCCCCCAATAAAAATCCAAGCATACCGTTCTCCAAGGTGCACCAGGGTCCTCGATGTGCCCTTGAGCTGCATGAACACCACCTTTAAGCCTTTTTTCGCTCTCCCTACACACTTCACAATCCACTACCTACGACGTGATCTGCTCAGCCATACATGGCCACCAGAAATTCTCTTTCACCCGTTTCTTTGTCATAGTTTGGCCAAGGTGACCCTCATGTGCCACCTTAATGATCTTGCGCCTCAAACCTTCTGGTGGTACAAATTTGTCATTCCTCATAAGAACTTTTGTGTCACTCACACTCAACTCATCCAGAATCTTCACAAAAGGTCTCACTGAAGGAGCCACTGTGCTCTCCCTCCGCTCACCCTGCACCACCATATGCTCAACACTCCTAAGGACCAAATCCTGATCCATGAACTTGCGCCACTCATCTGCTGAGAATGAACTACCAATGCACTCTTCCACATTGCCCAATGAAGCCACAGCTCCGTTGTGATCCCAAGCAGAAACACCATGATTATTTTCCCTGAACCTTTCAAAGACAAACGTGACAGGCAGTCAGCCTGCACATTCTTCCACCCTGGTATATGCACAACCCGGTAACAATACTCCTGAAGTCTGGAAGCCAGTCTAGCCAGCCTAGCCGAGACCCTTATCAGCTCCACCAAAACTCAAAACTTTGACCAAGGGTTTACGGTCTGTACGAATACAAAAATTCAGACCCCATAAAAAGGTCCTAAAATGCTCGACGGATCAGGCTGCTGCCAAAGCTTCATGCTCTATGACAGAATAGTTGCTCTCACAGTCCGTCAACGAGCGCGAGGCAAAAGCTACGTTTCTTTCAGAGCCCTTATGTACCTGGGACAAAACTGCCCCCAACCCACGCACATTGGCATCTACTGTCAAAAATGTTTTAAAGTTGAGTGTCAAATGGTGCAAGAATATCTGCCCCACAAATGTCTTTCATTATCAAATCAAATGGTTTCTGTTGAACATTGCTCCAAACAAATGTGCACCCCTTCCACAACAACATTCTGAGATCTTCAGTTTTGCCCACAAAATTGTTTACAAATTTGGCATAATACTCAATCAAGTCCATGAATGATCGCAACAGATCTTTATCACGGGAAATAGGTGCAGCCCTGATAGACTCCAACAAGTCAATCTTGGGACTGACACCCTGCCCTGAAATAATATGTCCGAGGTATTCTATTTCCTCCACTAGGAACCTACATTTATCCTTCCTCAAGGTAAGGCCCACCTCCCTCAGCCTACCCAAGACATCTCTCAAGGTTTTGTTGTGTTCTTCGATAGACCCACCAAAAACTAGAATATCATCCTGAAAACATTGTACATTATCCAATCCCGTGAAAACCTCAGACATGATCCAAAGAAAAACACTTGCGGCCGAGGACAATCCAAAGGGCTTCCTCGTAAAACAAAAAGTACCTTCCATGGTGATAAAAGCCGTAAGGTTCCTAGAATCCTCATGCAACTTGATCTGGTGGTAAGCACTTTTCAAATCAAGTTTAGGAAAGTACTTACCACACTTTAGCAATAGAAAACGTTTGTTAATATTGGGGAGTGGAAATGTGTCTGTTACTACATGCTGGTTTAGGCTGCGAAGGTCCACACAGAACCTAAGCTTGCCATCACTCTTCTTGGCAATTACCACCAGAGAGACCCATTCAGAAGCCGCAACTGGCTCAATAACCCCTTCTCTGAGCATGTCCTCTAACATTCTCTTTACCTCATCCCTCACAACTACTGGTACTCTCCTCAATTTGAGCTTAACAGGGATAGTACCCTCCTCCAACACAATTTTATGGGTGTACCCTTTCATTTCCCCCAGCTTCTCACTAAACATGTCTTCCATCTCACCCACAAACACTTCAGTGGTAACATCAGACACACACAACACTTGACCAGGTGCATGGGGATCAATAACAATGTGTAGATCAAATTGACGCCTCTGTCTTAATATTGGTGGTCCATCATCAGCCACGTAGATTTTTCCCACAACCAGTCTCGATTTTAGCTCAATAGGAGAGGAAAAATAACCTAACACGTCTATTCTCTCTCCCTGGTAACCCCTAGGATTAATGTCTTTAGGCAAGAGGGGAACTAATGGCCACTCTTTCTTCCACATCCATTTCGGCACGATCGTGTATAATGTACCGGAGTCCCCCATCAGTTCCACTTGTCTGCCAAGAATTCCAAACAAAAGCTTTCGGCCGAACCCTTCGGTCACTTTCTCCACTTCCAGGAAGGTCTATCAACATGCGATCTTCATTATCGTCCTCCCATCTGAACTCATCTGCAACCACCACACGGAATTTGGTAGAGTCTTTGCACACACTGGCATAGTGGCCTTTATGCCCACATCTTTTGCACTCTTTGTTTGAAGCAAAACACCACTTGGAATCACTAGTATGGTAAGCACTCCCACACCTGAAACAGCCCTTAGCTCTAGCCCCCTTCTATGCTCTGAAATTGTACTTGCTGATAGTACCTTTAGTTGTCTCTTCCTTTTTCCCAATAGTTGTTCCCCTTCCCCAACCTCTTTCTTACCCATCTCCTTCATACAACGCTCGGATTCTTTCACTACCTTGGCAATGGAGATGGCATCCTTCAAAATTGTTTTTTTTGCAGCCCACTGCAGCTCTTGTGTTTTTTTGCTATGGCACTGGACAATCAGTTGGTCCCTGATCAACTCATCTGTCATTTGGCCAAACTTACACTTTATTGCCAATTCACGTTAGGTCTGAGACAAATTGATCCAATGATTCGCCAGCTTTTTGAGGTCTGGTATAAAACTTGTACCAAGACATTATAATGTTCTCCTCCTTGGCAAACCTTTTCTCCAACCGCAACTTGGCCTCCTTGAAAACATCTTCAACAGGCTGATTGTCACTACCCGGCATCTGGGGTAGGTATCTAAAAATATGATAAGCCTCCTTTCCAATGGTGCTCAACAACAATGCTTTCTTCCTCTCCTGAGTAAATTCCAGCCCATCTAGTGCTACAATGTACTTGTCAAAAATATCGATCCACTCCTCCCACTGAATGGATGGTTGACCTGGTCGTGCCAGAAATGAGGGTGGAATTACAATTGAGGAAGCTGCCATAATTCACACCAAGAAGGGCTGGCACAGAATTGAATTCAAAAACTTTTCCTGAAAATGAAATCGCCACACCAAAGACAGATGTGAAAAACAAAGTGCTTTTTCTCTGACCCCTACAAGGGGCATAGCCCTCCTCCTCTTCAGTAAGCGAGGGCCGCTTGAACGAGGGACTTTCCTCTAACGAGTCACATGGGCGTGACACTCCTCCACTGCCGCCAGTGCGGAGCCGTGTGAGCAGCCCACTCCCCTGCTGTCGGTGCTTCGCTTCAGGAGAGGTACGGCCCAAACACCACTGGAATCCTCCCTGTAGTGTGGTTTGTGGCCTCATTATCTACATTGCTAAGTTAGCTTAGGCCTGGCTGCCATGATGCCTTTTTTGCACACGATACTCTGTGACTTTGTTTTTCCAGACTCTGCTTGTGCCCGGCGATATTAGAACTGTCTGCCTTTTTGCCTTTCACCTTTTCTCATGTTCCCTGTGGGTTTCATCTGCACACCATGTACAAGGTCGAAAAACAACGTCCCTTGTTATTGCTGATCTGGTCAGCCCCTCGCACTTAGACATAACACGAAATACAGCTGCACTGGAGAAATTTGTGTGCTTTTAATATTGTGATCTCCCTGTTGGTGGCACTTGGAGAAAAACCTTTCCAGGGAGAAGAGCTATGTTTGTCTGATGATGTAAACCTTGCATCTAGATATTGAGGTATGGGGGTCCGCCTGACAATGCCCAGAGGTCTTCTATTTTTATAATAAACTCGTTACTAGCACAGGGAGGGTGGTAAGGCAATTTAGCCCTATATCCACTGTCTTTATAAAATGCTGTCCCCGTTTGTATTCTATGGAATTGTAACCATGCTTATTATTTTATCGTTATGCATTATGCTGATAGTACTGGCACGTGTACTTTATCTTAGAGCACGATAGTTGAAATAAACATTTTAAACTATTATGTGTCTCTTACTACGCACGTTGTGGACAAGTATGAGTGAGTTATGAAAGGGTGTTCTTGCTCCCGCGATTCCTGAGAGAGTCTGTGTTCTGGGATGTCTAATCATTGGTAGCTTCGCTGTAGTACGGAGACCGAATGAGACGCTAAAGCTAGTTGGATTGGGATTGTGGGTACTAAGGTGCATGGTTGGTACACCACTATACACCGAGGTCCTATTTTCCTGTGCATAGCTCTGTATATGTGCAGAATCCCCGCAACATGGCGCCACCAACGTGGGGCTTCTTATCTGCGAGACGCTTGAGTAGTGCTTGTGCTTGTCCACAATAACCTTCGCTTACGCTTCCGGAAACGTATGTGAGGGTGATACCTCCTATATTGATGTTTTTATAGGTTCTTTCAAGCTTGAAGTTATTAAAAGGTGTTTTCTTTTATGTTAACCCTATATTGCGCTGCCTCACACTAGGTTGTCGATCATTCCTGGTCTCAATGGCGAATGTAAATATACCGGCACATAGCCGCGCGGCGCTCCGGGCTCATTTACTGGCTTATGGAGTGCCTGACGCGGGTGTCGCTCTCATCTTTGTGGTGCAGGCTGACCCGGCTCACCACTTTGAGGTGTTTTACTCTCGGGTCACTTTTTCGGCGGTGGAAGGAGCTGACAATTTTTTTCATGTTTACGCTCCCACTGCCCTACCCAATGCTTATCGGCCTTATCAGGCTCTTGAAGTACCACTTACGGCATGGCAACACCGTATTTGGTTTAATGGCGCCCTCCCACATCCGGTCACCCCGGTTCGTTTAGGCCCCTTATCAATAGACGGGGCCACTTGGCCAGTCTTGGCCGGGTATACCCCACATCTGCGTTATTTGACGCTTGCGGTTGATGAACTGCGCGCGTTGCATGCGTCTTTAATCCGCATGCACAGAGCTTTGGTACAATATGTTACAGGCAACATCCAGGGGGCCCCTCCTGGAGTTGCGGTGCATCCAGCTGGACCGGGCAGTGTAACCATAAGTCCTGTCATGTTTAATTCGGTGATGGGCAAGCGCCCACAAAATAAGGATGATTTGCCTTATTGGCTTGCAGAAAAATTTGACCAGCTGGAGGCTGTTTTTCCGAATACTTCTCCTGTGGACAAACACAGGATTTTGACGATTAGTTTGCCGAAAGACTTAATTCCCGAGTTGGCAGAATGCAACAACTGGGGCAAGGTATTCGCAGCAGTATATGCGAAGTGTTTCGGCACTCCTTCCATGACGGTTCTCCCCTCTGTAATTAGACGAGTGCAGGATGAACATGGCCCTGAGGCGGCTGTGGAATTGGGGATGAGACTGGTGGGAGTGTACGATGTGGTGGCTGATCTAATCCTTGCGAACGTCAAGGGTGACGCAGTCAACTTTCAAGTAGCTAATGCTTTGGCTTTGGTCCCGGAGCCGGACAAGCCACGCGAATTACCGAAAATTATTGCACAGGCTTATAAAACCATTGGCCGCAATAGTTTGGGGGTTAAGACTTTTGCTAAAACGCAGACTCAATCGCACCCACAACCAAAAAACTCAGTCTGAGAAAGAAGAGAAACCGTTCTTTACTAAAAAAGAACTGGAGGTTGAAGAAACAGGGTAAACAACAATCAAAACCAGGGTCGCGTGCCGCATCCCCGGTTTCCATATCTTCTGAACGCACTTATGATTTGCGCGACAGAGCGAGAATTAAATCTCCCGATAGATTTCAAGTCCCTGATTCGCGTTCTCCTCGTTCTTCACAGGCACCATCGACCTCCCAGACTGGTGGAGGAGATCGCCAGGATAGAGGCAGGGGTCGTGAGGCCCCACAGGGACGAGACCAACCTCGACAACCAGGCCGAGGGAAACCAGAAGAATTTCCACGCTCTCGTCCACAATTTCAGAAGAAAAAAGTTGCAGCATTAACAGCGAGGTATGCCACAGACGGTGAGAACGAGACTCCTGAATTGGACGTGGGCAGTGACGCTGCTAGACAGCGCAGCGGAAGTTACCATAGTGCAGGAGGCACTGCGTCCTCATGTGGAGGCGACAGCAACTGATACATTCATTACTGTCGAGACAGCTGACACCCGAGTGGCACCCCCTTACAGACTATTTACTATTGTCATTCAAATTGAAGGTGACATTGAGCGTGTTATTAAAGGGATTTTTTGGGAAAATCTGACCTCTTCTTACGACATTTTGTTGGCCGAGGCGGATTGGCCGCCACCATTCGTACTTGCTGCTCGTAGAGGGGAGGAGGTCATCCTTCCGAGCTTTTCTCGTCATGTCCCTAAGGACAAAGCGGAGGCAGCTGAATGGGCTGGGGCCCTGGCTCCGGCGCTATACCGTAACCACGTGGGCTGGGATGAGGATTCACCCTCCCATGATATCCCCTTGCGGTCTCTGCCACAGCCTCAAGCCCAATATCCCCTCCGGCGGGAAGCTAAAGGTCCCGTTTCCGATATTCTGACCCAGTTAGAATATCAAGGAGTAATTGAAACATGCGTATCACCAATGAATAATCCCCTTTTTGCGGTTTCTAAACCCGATGGGTCGTACCGTTTAGTTTTGGATTACCGACACTTGAACTCTCATTGGTGGACCTTTGGGGTACAGAATACCCACAGCTCTGCGCTCGTAGACAGTCTTGTTCGTAAGAAATATAAAACGACACTTGACCTATCCAATGGATTTTACACGCACAATTTGTCCTCGGAGTGCAGCCAATGGAGCGCTTTCACTTCCGGTGGTAAACATTTCAAATTTCGGCGTTTGCCCATGGGCTACAAGAACAGCCCGGGTGTCTTCGCCGCCCGTGTTGTCTCTTTGTTGGACAGCATAGACCCAGATGCCTACTCGTACGTCGACGATATCTATCTGACAGACGACGAATTATGGCCACATCTTTCCCGGGTGGACCGCATTATTCTTGAATTTGCGGTCCTAGGATACAAATTTAATTTTGCCAAATCACACATCGCAGAATTCACTGTTTTGTTTTTGGGCTATGAGCTCAACAATGAAGGTAGGGGCTTAGCTCCCCATTTCTTGGAGAAGTGTGCACTTTTGCGCCCTCCAACGACCCTGAAGAAACTTCAGTCTTTACTGGGTTTTTTGAACTTCGGGCGTTCTTCCATTCCCAAATATGCCCAGCGTATCAAGCCTCTCTATGCCTTGATACAACCTAACTTTTCGAAGTCATGCTGGCTTCCTGAGCATTCCTCTATACTGCACTCTTTGCAGTCTGATCTACTTGAATCTAGATTCTTGTTGACTCGTGATAACCACACGAACCTGGTGATTAGAATTGTGCCAGGGGCAGTGGGTTTCACGTACTTAACGTTTAACGAAGGTGACACAGTACCTATTGCATACAAGTCGCATCTTTACACTTCAGCGGAGTTGCGCTTTTCCACTGTGGAGAAAGTTTTGACTGCAGTGCAAATGGCGATTCTTAAGGAACGCGCACTGGCACAGGGAAAACGCATTTTGGTGGTAACACCATATCCTGCCCTTGAGGCAGTGACGAAGGCAAGTGTACCGAACTCTAAGGCTTTGCACCCCCGTTGGATACAATGGGCTACATCTCTGACGTCCCCGGATGTCACTTTTATCTTTGATTCCTCTCTTCAGACACAGGAGTTCTTACAGTATGAATTTGTTCATCCTCCTCCTCTGTCTTTGCTGCCGCTTGAGGAGTACAAATGTATCATTTACACCGATGGTTCGGCGCAACCAGCCACGGGTTCTGAGCATGCTTATTCCGCAGCGTGTGCTATTGTTGCAGGTACTATGGTGAACGGTGAGTTCAAATCGAGTGTGGTGCACACACAGGCACTAGGAGACAGTACTGCACAATTGGCCGAGCTGCGTGCTTTGGTGCTCGCACTTGAGTTCGCGAATCCAGACGTGACGACACTTATTGTATGCGATTCTTACTACTGTGTTCAATCCTTTAATGACAACTTATTCTTTTGGTCTCAAAACGACTATAGAGATGCTAAAGGCAGCACAATTAAGCATAAAATGCTTTGGGTTCGAGTGGCAGATCTTAAACAACGTCTGCCTCTCACACAGGTGATTCATACTCTTGGCCACCAGCGTGTGGGCGCACACGCTGTCGGTAACAGTTTGGCGGATGAAGCTGCCAAATCTGCAGTAGCCACGTGCTCAGTAGCAGCAGTTACAAGATCCATGACAAAAATAGATAATGCGATTTTGGCAGCTATTGCTGCAACAAAGGAAGGTGCTAATTACCCACGGGGTTTCCCTTCCAAGTACTCTTATCACTTAAGTCCCGAACAGGGTCCTTACGTAAGAATTCCAGACGTTGGTGATCGGCTGATTCCCAATGTGGACCGCAGAACTTCCTTGATAACGGCCGCACACGAAGGCTTGGCTTCAGCCCATGCTGGCGTGTCTGCGACTGTTTCCATCTTGCAGCAGCGTTACTGGTGGCGTGGTTTATATAAACAGACCCGTACTTATGTGCTTTCTTGTGACGTTTGTCAGCAAATTAAGCCTTCAACAGTTACACAACCACCACAAACACAGCTCTGCATTTCAAACAAACCTTTTGGGTGTGTCTACCTTGATCACTGCGGTCCATTTTCTTCTGACACTGCATATAAATACATCTTAGTTGCAGTGGATTCATGCACACGTTTCATCTGGGTTTGGCCACAACGGAGTGCTGACGCTTGAAATGTCATAAGGGATTTGCGTGTCTTTGTGGGAATTTTTGCCTGTGGCACCTTCCATTCCGACCAAGGTCCACCGTTCGCCTCTAAGGCGTACAAGGACGCAATGAGGTCACTGGGGGTGCGGGTGCAATTTTTGTCTCCATATAGACCTGAGGGCAATTCGATTATGGAGCGAATGAACCGTGACTTAAAGCAATCCTTAACAGCTAGAGTCTTAGGTACTGGCAGGAACTGGCTGGCCCACTTGTATAGCGTGCAACGTGCACTTAACAATCTCCCTAGAAGATCTCTGGGTGGGCGGACCCCATACGAAATGCTCTTTGGCATACAAATGTTTGTGCCAGACCTTGATGGTCTAGACATGGCGGCAAATGCCGCAATCTTTTACGTAGATAATCATTCTACTATGTTGCAGGACTTACAAGAGACCCGTGACAAACTTGCTAACGAACACTTGTCTTCAGCCACTGATGCTGCACTGCAGATTCCGGTTGCCGGCTGGCTTCCGAAGATTGGGGATCTGGTCCGAGAGAAGGTGGAGAACAAAAAAGAATTTGGCCCCTCTTATCGTGCACCGGTTCCTGTCCTTGGCTTGAAGGGAACTCGTACTGTCATCTTACCACCGCTTCCTGGTCGCAAAGACAACAGATACATCTCACTGGACAATGTCAAGCTACAACATCTGGCCGATCCTGAATAGCATGACACCTGCGGTATCATGTCCAGCCATTTCAAGGACTCCTGTTTGTGGCCCTCCACCTTACACAGACACTGATGTTGCCATTGAGATGGTAGATTTGCCTGATCGCCTGCTCGACTTCCCGGCTTCCTCCTGCAGTGAGGAAACCGAGTATGCATTCCCCGCCAACGAGTCGGTGGCTCATTTACCTACAACACCACTGAGCCCAACCCGTTTTTCCTTTGATTCGGCTTCCACCTCATCACTTATTCCGTCCAGCTTCAGTATTTTTATATCCTGGTTCAGAGACAATTTTTTGGTCCCACCATGGACATACATCTGGTTGGTGCTGTTCCTGATTTTCCTGTTCATGTCCATTGGCTTTGTGACAGTTTTTTTCTTGCTCATCAATGGTCACTATTTACCAGAACGCTCTGCGGTGAACTGTGTCGCTGGAACTTTGGCTCCGCATTCTTCCTCTCACATCATGAAGCGTGACCACACATTTGTGAACATTTCAGCTTTCCCAGTCGCTGATGGCATCGTATGGGATGCGGTAAATTTCCAAATTCATGGACCAACCGAGATTATTAATGTACCGAATGTCCTCCGTGTTTCCATGGGTGATGTGGTGAAAAGTAATGTTCATTCTGACGATTGGGATGTGCATGCAGTTGAATCGCTATTCTCTGATTTGAAATATTATGCTGCTTTTAATGCTGAAGGTTTGTACTTAAATTCTGCAAGTTAGGCTGATTTATATTGTTACCAGCATTGGGGCAACCATTTTCTCCATAAAACAAGTACACTTCGGGGTACTTTTAATTACACCCAATGGGAACATTGTCCGACCCCTTTACCAGGTAGCTCCCAAACACTTAAAAGTACGTTTTGGGAGCTACCTGGTAAAGGGTTCGGACACTTAAAAGTAAGTTTACTTACTTTACAGACTTTGATAGATCAAACCCTGGGTCCTATTATTTTAAATTGAACACTTCGTCCACTCAGAGTCATGTTAACCCACACCAAATTGCTATAGTCGAGTTCCTTTTTGAACGCATTAGCCGTGGGTGGTTATGAGCACTGGCAGGACACCATTGACTTAAAATCTATTTGGGGCACCAAATCATGGCAGGTACGCGGTACAGAAGCCTTACATCGTGCTTGCCTAATCCCGGCCCAAATTTTATTTTTAAATAGTACGATCTATCAAACAACTTGTTGGGGTTTGGCTACTTCCAAACAATTGAATGCAACCTCCATTCCCGTATTGTCTTCCGCTCCCAACGAGAGCTTGCATTTCAATATTTCCCTTGCAAATTTGCAAGCTTTGTTTCAAAATAATTCCTTTAATATTTCGACGATTGTTCAGTCACCCTGGTTGGCTTCGCCCATAGCATCAAATGCCTGCCAACTACGTTTTCATGACTCTGCTCCTGGTTACAAACAGGATAGGCCAGATCCAAGGTTTTCTGACTCTCGTACTGTTACAACATATTCTGTTGGTAAATTGTGTAAACAGTGGTTGCAGCACTCTTCATTAGATTCTGTAACACAACATTTATCCCTCCTTTCAGGCAACATTGATCTGTCCGATTTTGTTCTAGGGCCTCGAGGTCCTAGACCTAAAAGATTTATTTATGAGACTTACAATGAACTCTGGAAGCTTTCGCAAATTGAAGCTGCTTCCTGTTTACGGGAAATCGATCAGGCAAATCTAGAAAAAGTGCTTGCTGTTGTTGACAATAGTATTAATACCCTGTCTTCCCGCATTTACACATTAGACAATATTGTTTCCTCTGTTGTTGATATTGTACAGGATGATGTGTCTGTGTTATATCATGGTCAGAATCAGTTGCGTTCAGTAATGCAGTTTGCGTGAACGTTACAAACATTGAAAATGGGCAAGGTTCCATGGCATTTTTTGAACACGTCTGCCTTGTTCTTGCCATTTAATTTAACTGACAAACAGCAATTCATGTCCATGAAAGATGCTACATACACTCTCTTACATATCGAAAAGATAGAGCCGTTACCATTCTCTGTGGCGGAGACTGACTCTGCAGTGTGACTAGTCCACGGGGTTATCGCTTTGCCTTTTTCTTTATTTGAGTTCAGCTCATGCATGAAACATTATCCTGTTGGCCGTTTTCAGCCTTTGGACAGTGCCTTCTTGCATGAACTTTGGTCCCTGCCTTTCATGTACAGATGCCTTAGGGACGGAAAGGAGGTCTTTCTCACAGGAGAGTCTTGCGATTCTACAGTGGGTCATTCCCTAATTGGTAAAAACATTAAATTGCACGGGGCTTGTAATGTTTCGGCTCCGAATCTTGCTTGTGTTTTGAAGGGGATTCCGGCTCCTGTTATATCACCTACTTTCACTGTGCTTGCAAATGGTAGCTATCTGCTTCTGAATAATCAGGACTGCTGTGGAATGCAGGCAGGCATCCCCTACATTGTAACGGTTTCCCACCGTGTTGTGTGCTGCAAAAATGTGCTTTTTCCACCCCTGCAAGACATGATAGATAGCTCCATTTGGCCTTCCATACTCACTTTGAAGGCGGATTTCAATAGATTGAGCAGAATAAAGGCGCTATTGTTGAACCAGGAGGTTATGCTCACTTCCGCATGGGAGACCTTCGTCCTCCAGGTGGCTAGTACCCACAGTGAGATACAGGCTCTTTTGAACACTAACCTCCCACAGCATTTCGGTGAACTGATTCACCGCGTTTTCAATGCTTCTAATACCGAAGGTCTTGTGCACTTTTTTTAAGTTGTGGGCTCTGGCCTTGTTACCTCCTTTCAAACTATCTTTGGTGTAATTCCGGCATTTATTCATTCTATTTTTTCCAGCGTCTTTGGCGGCTTCCCATTGCTCCTAGCCTTAGCTGCTGGAATATTGCTTTTATTTTGTTTGCTGCGCAATGGCTGCACTTCCTGGGGGCCTGCTCGACCAAGGTCGACTACGGATGCTCCGTGAACGCATGCTCATCAGCTTCGGTGTCCTACCATTGGTGACACTCGGCATGTCCTATAGACTTTCTTTTCGCTTTGCGTATTTCACTTGCGTGCAACCTGTGATGTCTTGCTTACGATCTCCTTTCTCTTGGTCCTTGGATGTTTGCCTCTCCAATACGTCTCAGTCGGACCCGGATTTTGGCCAGTTGATGGGCCCCTTAGTGGCCCATGAACAGGAATGTTCCGGCACTGGATTGATGGCGCGTGCGGCTGCACTTGGAGTTTTGGCGCAATGGGATATCTGGGCGGCTGCTCAGAATCTCCTACATCGAAGTTATATTGAGTATCACGCAAGTTGTCCCGCAATGCTGATCACTGCTCCCTATTATTAGGAACATGAATGCAGTTTTGATTTGTTGAACTGGATGGCATCTCTTTTTTCAGATGACACCAATGATGTACTCTTGGAAAGTGTGGCAGTTTTCTGCACATACACTCTATTGGATTAGGGGCATTTGCTTTCAACGAACTGCATTTCTGGATTTTTTGTTTTTTGTCCTTTAGTGCCTTGATTTCTGGCCCTATCTGCGATTTTTTTTTGTTTGGCCGAACTTTTTTTTCATTCACTGTCCTTCATGGGGACTTAACATTAATGGACGTTTACATTCTGCTCCATCTATTTGAACTCTGTTTTCGTCCTATGTCTTGGCCTATGGACTGACCAGGGAAGGGTGTAGTGTGGTTTGTGGCCTCATTATCTACATTGCTAAGTTAGCTTAGGCCTGGCTGCCATGATGCCTTTTTTGCACACGATACTCTGTGACTTTGTTTTTCCAGACTCTGCTTGTGCCCGGCTATATTAGAACTGTCTGCCTTTTTGCCTTTCACCTTTTCTCATGTTCCCTGTGGGTTTCGTCTGCACACCATGTACAAGGTCGAAAAACAACGTCCCTTGTTATTGCTGATCTGGTCAGCCCCTCGCACTTAGACATAACACGAAATACAGCTGCACTGGAGAAATTTGTGTGCTTTTAATATTGTGATCTCCCTGTTGGTGGCACTTGGAGAAAAACCTTTCCAGGGAGAAGAGCTATGCTTGTCTGATGATGTAAACCTTGCATCTAGATATTGAGGTATGGGGGTCCGCCTGACAAAGCCCAGAGGTCTTCTATTTTTATAATAAACTAGTTACTAGCACGGGGAGGGTGGTAAGGCAATTTAGCCCTATATCCACTGTCTTTATAAAATGCTGTCCCCGTTTGTATTCCATGGAATTGTAACCATGCTTATTATTTTATCGTTATGCATTATGCTGATAGTACTGGCACGTGTACTTTATCTTAGCGCACGATAGTTGAAATAAACATTTTAAACTATACTGTGTCTCTTACTACGCACGTTGTGGACAAGTATGAGTGAGTTATGAAAGGGTGTTCTTGCTCCCGCGATTCCTGAGAGAGTCCGTGTTCTGGGATGTCTAATCATTGGTAGCTTCGCTGTAGTACGGAGACCGAATGAGACGCTAAAGCTAGTCGGATTGGGATTGTGGGTACTAAGGTGCATGGTTGGTACACCACTATACACCGAGGTCCTATTTTCCTGTGCATAGCTCTGTATATGTGCAGAATCCCCGCAACATCCCATGAACGATAAGGCAATGACGCTATGCAGCACAAGTCAGCCCCGGCATGAGGGCAGTCTAATGTTCAATACGTCAGCGCGTGAGGCAAAATGCTGATGAAACCACAAAAGTCCTTCACACATGCAGTGTTTAACCGGCGCAGACAGCCAGCAACAGTCTTTAGGCACTGTGCATCTTACTCACTGCGCACTCCAATTGCATCAAGATTGGGCCTCGTACCGAAGCTGCCTCGGAGGTTATGTTCATGCACCGTGCATGGAACGGCTGCTGTAGGCAGGAAAACACCGACACAACTCACGCCTCAGTCTTGTCTCAGTGTCACATAGAGTGGCTGGCGATCGTCGCCAAAATGTTGAAGTGACACCGCCACACGGTTGTAAAGGCAAAGCGCACCTTTATTTCTGAGCACACAAGACGGAGTGTGATTCTTCCTTCGCTAGCCACAGGGTAACTGACTCTAGTGGAATCCTGCGTCAATGCAATACTACAGCCCATCACAGCATAACATCACAGTAAAACATGGAATACATTCAGAGTGTAAAACATCCCGAGTACTACAGGGTGCTTGAGATGAACGATAAGAGCTAACAGCTACGGAGGCCAGCTGAGGACACAGGCGGTTGGGTGCAGTGCACCTCAGGGGAGAAGAAAGAAAATAAGCCTGCACTGCCGTCTGCACGGCACAACGCTCGTTAGAGACAGGCAAGACGATTAGAGGCCTGATATGGACATGCTGGGGATTGAGGGTGGCGGTACCCAGCCCTAGCAGGACCCCAAGAGCTGCTGAGTGGCAGCACATTAGAACCTTTTGCCCCTCGAGATATAGAGCTGACCTGCCCTGAAGGAGAATGATTGTTCAGCTTCAGCACTGCCTGAACCGATTGCCTGTTGCTGTAGTACCACTGTTGAGGCGGTAGACGAGGGGGCTCGAGGCCTGCTCGTGCCTCTCCTGGTTTCCTAGGGAAGGCAGGACCCGGGCCCTGTCGAGGCAATGCTGACACCGCCTTTGCTTGGATGATCTGGACTGGTGAAACTGCGAGTTCTGCGTGCCCGCCCTCTTTGATACAATGGGCAAGCATGACTAGAAACAAGTGAAGCTGCCCTTCGAGAGTGAAAGATCCACAAGGATGGAGAAAGAGACTCAGGGATGGGGAGAATCGTCCTGTGGATTGACCCCAGATGCACAGCCTGAACATGACATTAGACAACTACTCGCCGCAATGCAACAGAGCCTCCACAAGATTAACACAAAATTTGACACCCTCATGACTAGGCTAGAACATATGTAAGGGCGAACAGACAAACATGATGACTGCCTGGTCCAGGTGGAGTGCCGAGTGTCCGATATAGAGGATACAGTTGCAACCCATAATGAGCAATTACTCAGAGTAGATAAAGTTCTTGAGGTGATAAAGGCTAATAAGGAAGACCTGGAAGTGTGCTCCAGGAGGAAGACTATCCAGATACTGGATCTCCCTGAGTCTACAGCTATGGATAAAATGGAAACTTTTCATAAGATCAAGTTTCGCTCCCTGTTCTCGAACTCCCTCACAATGTTGTTCTCCGTGAACCTGCACATCGCTCCCTGGGATGAATGCCACCCCCGGGGGTCCCTGCGCTGCCCATCATTGCGTGCTTGCTCAATTATAGAGGTCGAGACATAACCCTGCGCCTTGCTAGGGAAAAACAAGAACTTCACTACCAGGGGAATTGCCTATCTATTTAGCCCGACTTCACTCTGTCGGTACAGGCAGCCACGTGGGACTTTCTGTCAATCAAACGACTCCTTATAAAAGCTAGAGTGTCATATTCCCTGGTCTACCCTGCTAAGCTGTGTGTGGACGTGAATGGCTGGCCGCGATTTTTCACTGATCCGAAGCTTGCTCACAAGTTCTGCTGTAAATTTGCTAGCACTTTCACGGACGGGGGAGCATGCCCCTGATGGCAAGATGGGAGGCTCCCTCAGCAATAATGACTAACTGCCCAGCCGCATACTATCACTCCATAAACTGGGATTGCCATGGAATGCTGCACTCTTCTGCTGAGTGCATGGCTCTCATTTGATGTGCGCTGCAGCATAGACCTGCTCCGAGACTGTGGAATTAAGGAGAGAGGCCCTCAGGGCCCAAGACACTGAACTGTGACATCCTGGCACAAGAGACTTGCTCATCATAACTACACCAGGATGGGCCCAGCCACCCTCCCCTGCAGGGGAGTGGAGTTTCCCCAGCCATCTGACTACCCGAGGGTTGCATCCCAGTACACGTATACCTTGTTGGATCTTGTTTGTCAGTTTGCTTCAATGGGTTGTTGACATGAGAGGGAGGGAGTTTATGTTTTCAACAAAATTTAGTTTTTGGCGCAGGTGGGAAGTGGGAATGAGAGACATTTTATGCAATAGCACACTGCAGCTACACTTTCTGCCATGGTCCAGAGAGAGTGGTGACAAACAAGATACGCAGTGCCAACTTGAGCCTCCAGGAGTCCTTCCAAATAGAGCTCAGGAGGCGTGACTCCCCAACAGCTAAAAGCACACAGTGAAATTTCCATCCTGGAATATTAAGAGGATAAACGATGCTCGCATAGCCAGGCAAGTCTTTGCTTACATAAACCAACATCGTGTAGAGGTGGATCTCCTACAGGAGCTCCACATGACGGCTAATACACAGCATAGGATAAGGTCAGGGTAGATGGCGTAAGCGCATGTTGCCTTTCATTCACCATATGCTCGCGGGTGGCAATAGTGATACGTAAGGGTACCCTATGGTGCACTAGCAAAGTAATATGCAACAGAGAAGTTAAATATGACACTTTATGTGGATCTTTGCCTTGGTAAATATGTGACTATCCTCTCTGTGTATAGGATCAATACGGATGAACCTTAATTCTTTATGGAACTGTGGCACTGGGTCAGGCCACGGTGCCAAAGTATAGGGAGGAGACTTTAATGTGATATTGGACACGCTACTAGAAAGATCCAGCACCACCAGATGACCGCAGCCTGCCAGCTACACAACATCATCATAGAAAATGATTTAGTTGATGTGTGGAGACTCAGCTATAATGATGCCGCTAAAGGCATGTGCACTATCTACACACACAATATGTGGTCCTGAACAGACTACTGACTAATTTCTAGGGATCCCTGCCTGATTGTCAGGTGGGTGGAACAGTTGCCGAGAACGCTCCTTGATCATGCCCCGGTGCAGATAGAATTGACTGCAGATGGGGGCAGACAAGGACGTTCTTGTGCAGGTTCCCACCAGGGGCACTCTAGGACCTACAATTTAAAGAAGATATCTGCACTACTATTGCAGAATATTTTACTCGGATCTCCCAAACAGTGACCTCCAGTAGTACCCTGTGGGAGGCCTTAAAAGTTGTTATTCAGGGGGCCTGCATATCCACGCAGCTGGGAGTCTTGTAGTTCCTGTGCACACACTTCACCAACTTGGAGTCCGATATCCGTGCGCTAGAACTACACCATTGTAATTGTACTACTGGCAAAGGAGCAACGTTAGCAGACATAATAAAGAAACTCATTGAATACAACAAGATGGTAGGAAGGCAAATTCAGTATCTGAATAAGGAATCTAGAGCCAGATGCTATGGGGAGGGAGACAGAGCCAGGAAAACCTTGGCTAGGCTCCTCCAGAAGTCTAGAACTAGTGTATACATAACTAAAATTGTAGATAAATAGGGAGAGACGCATCATTGCACAGACATTTATTCGCTTTTATAGTACCCTATACCAATCCACAGCTAACCTGACTGTGGAACATAGCAATGCCTATTTTGACTCCATACAGGTCCTTTGGCTAGACAACGCACATAGGCAATACCTTGATGTCTTGTTCACAGTTCAGGATAGTGAACAGGTGATCCGTACCATGCCGGGTTACAAAGCGCCCGGGGTGGATGGTCTGCCACCCTCCTTCTACATGGAATTTGCGCATTTGCTAGCCCCCGCACCTACTTGCAGTATATAAGGAGGCCTTCAGACTTGGCAGACTCCTGCCCTCCCTACAGATCCTTTGGCGCACCCCCGTATAGTTAATCAGGTCATCGCTCCAATTCCCAATTTCGCGAGGTACCTGGCAGAGCTGTTCACTGTCCACGCTATTATTTCGGTTAGCCATGGAGCCCCTGGCGGCCCAATTGTGCCAACATTACTCAAACTGCGGATTAACTTCACTTCTAGACGCTTAATAATCTCTATGTACACAGATGACATAACAATTTATATAGAAGATCCCGAAACAAACCTCTCCCAGATACTTCAGGAA
This sequence comes from Calotriton arnoldi, assembly GCA_963921515.1. Lineage (NCBI taxonomy): Eukaryota > Metazoa > Chordata > Amphibia > Caudata > Salamandridae > Calotriton > Calotriton arnoldi. The sequence continues at coordinate 128,782 of CAWUFW010017421.1, forward strand.
TTAATTCGCTCTGGAGGCCTGTCTGTGATTACAATAAACTGGTCCAAGTCAATTATATTCCCCCGGACACAGGTTACACACAGTGTCACCCCTGAGTATCCAATGGGCCGGACAGACTCAGCTGTCAAATAAATGAGTATATGGATTAGTAGAGACTTTGGTCAACATATGGTGAGAAAACTATGGGAAAACACTAACATGGCTAGAAGATAGAGTGCCGCTTTGGAATAAACTGCCTTTGTCTATGGCAGGTAGGATTGCGATTGCCAAAATGATAATCCTCTCCAAATTCTTAGATCTTAAATGTACCCCTTCCGCTCACCATATATTTCTTTACGCAACGCAGATCATTACTTTGCAACCTGTCATGGGCAGGCAAACAACCCAGAGTCACACTGGAGCCCCGTTTGTGTATTTCTGTCACCACCCCACACCATTTCAGCAACGTATCGCTGTTGGGTTAGACAATATTGCGCCCTGCCCGCTGATGACCATGGTGTGCTTACCTATAAGGCGACCTCAGTCTGAGGTGGACAAGGCGAACTGTACAATCTGGACATGGCACCACCTTAGACAGGGAGAGACCCTAGAGGTTATCTATGCTAGTTCGATTTCTACGATACAGAACCCAGCCTTGCCAATGATGATGCAGTGTGGGGTATGCACCCAATTACAAAGGCTTCAACTGAAGATGATGGGGCAGCTATTCCCTGGGGGCACCTTTATAACTATGCAAGACATAAAAGCAGATCCAGATAACAGTCCACTAGATGCATTTCTGATCCACAGACTCCATGCAATGTGCTGAGAGACGTTTCAAACGTTCTCTAATGCCCCCCGCCGGAGTTACACACCCTTGAAAACCTGTTGAGGATGTCCTCCCCACTGCAACTTATTACCTGGTTATACAGCACAATGCAAGATAAAGCACCGCTTTGTAAACCAGGGGATCAAGATTTCTGACAGTAAGGCGTAAACATGGAGTTTACGGAGGAACAATATTGCTGCACTATGACCAGCATGCTATCACCGAACTATCGCTTAGGGCTGATACAGCTTAAATATCTACATAGAACGTATCGCACCCCCACTATGCTACGTAAAATGGGTCTAATAGATGACGCTTACTGTGCATGCAGTGAGACACCGGATACGGACTTTCTGCACCTGGAGCCATTCTGGTCCTCAGGGTTAGACACCAAAAAAACTATCACAGACTTCTGGCTAAGTAGGACCAGGCTAGTGACAATACTAGGTTACGTCAAAGATGTCCCGAAAGGTATCCGATGGCTAACAGCCCTACTCCTCATTCTAGCTGAGACAAATCGCTATGCATTGGGGAAGATGACCTGCTCTTTTGACCAAGTGCTGGTTAGGATATTGACCATAAGAGAATGAGAGAGAAAAAACAGCAGAAAGAAACACTTTTCTTTTTTTATTTGTTGCTGGCTCCACATAGGCCACCTCACTGATGATTTAAACGTTTGGGTGATTACCGCCCCCAGGTTGCTTTTTGGCATATTTGATTTCATAAGGAGGATTACTATTTATTAGTTTTGAGACTCATACAAAATAGACCTAATACGAGTATTGATGTTTTTCCCACTTAGACAAATGCAACTTTTTGTCTAAATGTCTCACAAAGAAGTAACTTCAAATGGTAAAACCCTGCGTACTAAGACTGACCCAGTGTCTAAAATGCAGAAAACCCACATGTGAATCCCAATGGAAAATAAGAAACCTAAAATATGTTATGTCCTCTATACAAGCTCCATGGTACTGCGCAATCTAAAATCCAAAATAGATTGGCCCAGTTCTGCAAATTACACGGGGACCAGAGATAATGGAAATTCAAATGAGTATACTTTGGAGTCAGAGTTGTACATAGGCTGGGCACTGCGGCGCAAACGAATTACCAGTGGCCTCCCTAGCAAGGGAGGGGTGTGAGTAAGATTCACCTGCGAATCATTTTTTAGACTATAAATAACTTCCATTGTTTTTTCCAGGTGTGATGCAGGGGGTGATTGTTGTAATTAGAAAGTCCATGAGCCAGGTATGCAAAACAGGATAGCTTTATTCAGGCTTAGTTCCAGGGTAAGTTAGGTAGAAGAAGATAAGTAGATGAAAGAATAGCCCCACCAGGAGCAGCCTCCCTGCTGCTCAGCCTGCATCCACCAACTGACACTTCCACACATAACCAAGCACCCAAGCATTCCATGACATCATCACACATTCCAGCACTCATCCTGGCTGAGCAGTAGGGAAGACGTAGCTAGGGAAGAGGAATGGCAACAAGTAAGTTATAACACATCCCCCTTCCTTAGGGAAACTAAATGCAGAAATGATGCACATAAACGGAAACATCATTAAATACATTACATCAGAAAAGATGGGAGGAACATTCCAACATATACATGCATGAAAAGGTACACTCCAAACTGTACATTCATGAAATGTACATATCATTACGTCAGGAAATATGGAAGGAACATTCCAAAATATACATGCATAAACACGCCCCATCCCCCTCCCTTAGGGAAAATAAAGAAAAACGAGAATTGCGAGAGCATGGCTTAAAACACCAACAAGCCTATGCCTCTAAGTATTGGGTACTCACCACCCACAACCTCAACGTAATAGGGTACACACCTCCCTATGAACTGAACTGGGGCACTCACCGCCCCACAACCTCAACATAGTAGGGTACTCACCACCCTAGAAAACTGAACTGGGGCACACACAACCCCACAACCACACCGTAACAGGGTACACACATCCCTATGAAACAGAGCTGGGGTACTAACCACCCCACAACCTCACTGTAACAGGGTACACACATCTCTATGAAACAGAACTGGGGTACTAACCACCCCACAACCTCACTGTAAAAGTGTACACACATCCCTATGAAACAGAATTGGTGTACTCACCACCCCACAACCACACCGTAACAGGGTACATACATCCCTATGAAACAGAACTGGGGTACTCACCACCCCAGAAACAGAACTGGGGCACTCACCACCCCACAACCTAACTGGAATAGGGTACTCACCACCGTAATAACAAAACTGGGGCACTAACCACCCCACAACCTCACAAAACCGTAATCTCACAACACCACAATAGGGTACTCACCACCCTAGAAACAGAACTGGGGCACTCACCACCCCACAAGCTAACTGCAATAGGGTACTCACCACCCTAGAAACAGAACTGGGGCACTGACCACCCCACAATCTAACTGGAATAGGGTACTCACCACCCTAGAAACAGAACTGGGGCACTCACCACCACACAACCTAACTGGAATAGGGTACTCACCACCCTAATAACAGAGCTGGGGCACTAACCACCCCACAACCTCACAACACCGTAATCTCACAACACCACAATAGGGTACTCACCACCCTAGAAACAGAACTGGGGTACTCACCACCCCAGTGCACTAGATACGGAATCTTACACCCCAGAATAACTACATGACTGTACCGCAAACAGATACACACACTATTATACTACAAGTCAAACATACTATTACACGACATGTCAAGCAATACAATAAATAGCAGAATGAAAGTCGTTAACTTCAGTGAGCGATCTCTCACCCGAAATCCTCATCCAGAATGCATCTCTTTATATTCCTAAATGTCAGCATATAGCATCCCACTTTTAAAGAGTAATCTTGAGGAGCGCAGCTATTGGACCTTTGCACGTGGTGATGAGGAAGAACAGAAGGTTTATCAAGAAGAAAGCTGAACACACAGTGAAGCAAGAGAATCGCCGATCGCTCAAACGAAGTTTCCACACGCCCAATGCCAGGGCTCTTGGCTGAAGGAGGATGCTGCCTCGAGGCACACACAAACCAAGAAGGAACACCACAGAGGCTGGAACTGACGAGAGTACCTGTGGTTTCGTGGTGCATAAACACGAATCCCACGACGTGGCAAGACATCACTATGCTCCCACAACGAATCCCACGACGTGGCAAGTCATCACTATGCTCCTTATCATGCTCATCAATGCTCGTAGTAGAAAGTATAGCCAAGTGTCCAACGGTGTTCAAAAAGAAGAATCGCGTGAAAACCACACGTGGTTGGCAAATCAGACAGGAATAACCAGAGTGAACCAAAGAAGCAGATAGAATCGAAGTAGCCGCCAACCACAAAATGGAGGCACGCTCAGTGACGCTGCGCCGGATGGCTTGCGGCACGTCCATGCTGCAGAACGACCCTTTGCAGCCCTGAGATGCGTAGAGTCAATAGCATCACAGAATAAAGAATGGAGGCGTCACAGGAGAGGTAAGGCTGCGCGCGCTATGCACAGCTCGATAGATGTTTGAATGACTGGCAGCGGCTCAACTGCCATGGCGCAGCAGCAACGACACTAGGAATCCAAAACGTGAAAAACAAAAATTGTCACACTCACTGAATAACACCCGGTCAGCAGTCTCCGCCTTTCCAAACAACTGCATAGGCTCACCAACAGTGCCGTTTCACTCTCAACAAGCCGCTCCTTGCAGTACCTCTGGGGTGGCAAAAATTCAGTGTCCACAGCGTCCAATTGATTAAACTCGCTCAAGACGTCATGTTGCCCACACTGTAGAAAGCACGCAAAGGATGTGGGCAGACGTCGCTGTCCCTTTGACTCTCCCAACAGGGGTTGAGGGCCGAATTTAAACAGGAAAACTCAGCAAGATGTACCAAACTTATTGCACCTCAGGGAAACTCTTGTAAGTAACGAGACTACCTCAAAGCATAAGTCTTCGAAGACAGCAGGATGACAACAGGCTCAAAGAAGGGAGGCAAGATGGCGTCTGAGTAGCAGCTACCTAATGCCGCTCCGCCAGTCTGACCCCTAAACATAGCAAAACCTCGCCAAAATCAACAGGCAAATCTGACCGTATGGGCCGGCATTGTATTTCGGCCGTTATCATCATCGCGCAGGCAGGAGATCAGAGGGAGCGTCGAGGAGTGAAGAGACGCCCGGCTCCGGTGATACGAACCGTGTGCTGTGCCGCTCCAGCATCTCCCACGTCATCGCTTCACATCGCCCTGCGGCTGCCTGCAGGGACGTGGCAGCCTGGTGCAGCTCTATCGGCAATCGGGGGATTCCTGACTGTTCTGCCAGACGCCGTGCCAGACGCCGTGATCGGAGACAGCAACTGTATCGGACTTCCACGAAAAGTGGTGCTACTTTGTTTCCAGGGCTCATCAAAGACCAAAGTGAAGCAAGTAAGAATGGCTGGGCGAGGTGGAGGGAAACCCGTGAAAGTTAAAGATAATCAGACAACAGTGCCTGAAATAAGTGAATCGATGCAGCAAACGCATTTAGACCCCCAAACAAGACGCCCAGGTACGCGGGGTTAAAAAACAGAGAAAACCTGGATAATTTGAACTCTATTGACAAATCTGAACAAACGACTAAACAGGCAAAAAGGATACAAGCTAAAAGGAACATTAAGTTCACGGATAATGCACAGATTCCAGATTCTCAGCCACTGATATCTAATATGTTTTGCCCAACAGTGGTGGGTAAAATGCATAACGAACCGGCCATGGTGGGGACACCTAAGGGGCAGATCGAACAAATCACGTCTGTACTAGAAGGAGAAACCTCACAGGGACCTTTGGCGGTACAATTAGTAACACCGGCTCTATTAAAACCTGTGGAAAACACAGGAGTTATCCCTACCACAGAGGCAGATAGTTGTACAAACTATGAGGAGAGTCAGATTGAGCCCCTAAATGACCCGGTGACCCTCCTTCAGAAATTGGACACAAGGATATCCGGGACAGAGAACGGGGGTATAGACTGTACAAATACGGTAACTGTGTCACAGAAGGCTTCAGCTAATCCAATAAATACTGTTACTCAACGGTTGGAAAACCGCCACAGCATTGAAAAACCCCACTCTGTCACAGATGAGTCAGAGAGATATGAGACCGGCAAATCGATATCCAGCGATTGTGAAAGGCAAGACTGGGGAAGTACGAGCTCAATGGGCTCAGAGGACTCAGAGGATTCTCGAGAAGATGCTATACAAAAAAAGAAGATGGAAAAGAAAAGGAGAAAAAAACGAATTAGACACAAGAGTGGGACGACCATTGACCAAGGGAGTAACGCCGAGCTCAGATGGGATTACTCATCCTCACAGTTTGCGACTCCTTCAGATCAAACAGTATTTTCAGGCGGCAATCCTTCAACCATGGAAGATTGGAGAAGAGCCCCCAGAGATAAAGATGAGCCTACCCTCGCTGAAGTCCTTCACTCAATCAAAAGTTTTCAGGAGGAGGTTAAGATCGACAACCGAAAAAATCGTCATGCCACTCAGAAATTACAGGGCGTGATTAGGAAAGTAGGCCGAACCTACGTGGAGATAGCCGATAGAATGTCATCAGTAGAGGTGCGCACCGAAAATCTGGAAAAAGATGTTACCTCTCTCCGGGTACAAGGGACGGAGCATGATGGGATCATAAAGGACTTAATGCTGAAGATCGAGGAGCAGGAGAACAGATCACGACGCAATAATCTTCGCATTTTGGGGGTTCCCGAAGGAGTGGAAGGAAGTGATCCAATGGCCTACATGATCACACTTTTCAAAGGAGCTTTTCCAGAGTTGCAAAACTGGGATTGGGATAGAGAGATACAACGCGCTCATCGCTTCCCATTAACTCCTTCCAAACGTCCTCAGTCTCCAGCGCAATATCCGCGCGCAATGATAGTATATTTCGGCAACTTTCTCCTACGTCAGAAGCTTTTTGACTTAGCAAGGCCCACCAGTAAAAGGGAGTTCAATGGTGTTACCTTTTTAGTTGGCCAGATTTTGCCCATGCCACAGTTGAGCGAAGATGGAGGATGAGGCAACTTTTTGCCCCTTTTCAACAAATTGGGGCAACAGTATATCTGCAAAACCCAGCACGTCTTAAAATTATCTTTAATGGGACTACACGCAGCTTCATCTCCGAAATCCAGGCCCAGGCTTATCTGCAGGAGATTACAGAGACTAGAAGCGACAGGATCAAGAAGTGATTCATTCAACTTGATACTTTAACGGATTAAAATACCTAAAAACTTGGGGTATATATGAGCCTGGGGACAATCAAGCGAGGTCAATGATTATGAATTGATTGGACTATCATTTTGGGGGTCGGATCGGGGGAGGTGGGCATGGGGCCCTGAATGCTCAGATGTCCACATCCTGGTTCTTTGCATCTCAGTCTATTCTTTTAGAGAGCTTAATAGAAAAACATCCGCGTATAGTGGCAGACCATAATCCCTTAGTTATGGAAATAAGGCGGGTAATGGTGGTCAATAGAGATGTTGCTAACTGGACCTTTGAGCGATCCCTCCTTTTAAATGATGAGTACTGCAAACATATGAAACGCTGGATGGTACAATTTATTAAGGACAATTTAGGTAGTACAGGGATTGAGGTGGTTTGGGATGCACTAAAAGCAGCAATTAGGGGAGAGACACTTAGCTTTTCACTCACTTTAAATAAAGAAAAGCGTCGACAATGGGATAAACTTCAATCTCAACTGGCTGAGGCAGAAGAGAACTTAATTACTGTGCTTAGGGATGGGGAGGACTCGGCTGATGCGCAAGCAAGAATAATATCAGCAAAATCGGCTGTCATGGGGGTAATTGCCAAAAGAGCAGCAGATAGATTAGAAATTTGGAAGAGGGAGGCATATGAATGTAGTGAGCAGGTTGGACATCATCTTGCGATTAGGGCAAGACAGAAAGCCACCAGGAATATCATCACAGCCGTTAAAAATGTTGCGCAAGAAGTTGTCTCAGATGTAGAGGGCATTCGCAAGGAGTTCCTTGCTTATTATCAGGATCTATATCATGAGACGACCACCGCCCAGGCAGACGATATTGCCAAATATCTAAACCAAATCCCAGTGGTGCAATTATCACATGACGACCAGGGTCTACTTGATGAGCCCCCCCAATGGATTGACATACTGCTCTGTATTAACTGTCTTCCTAATAATAAAGCCACTGGGTTGGATAATATTCCAGGGGAATTTTATAAAAGATTCTCCACGGAATTAAAAGAGATTATGTTTCTGCTATTTATTCATGTGTTCAGTGGGGAAAACCACCAGAGTCATGGACACAAGCTAAAATCATTATATTTTTGAAAAAGCATAAATCGGCATTGGATCCTGCCTCGTATCGCCCTATAACCCTGACAAATGCGGATAGTAAAATCTACTCGAAAATTCTGGCAGTTCGATTAGCAGGGGTAATACATAAAGTTATATCCCCAAGACAACACGGATTTATACCGGGACGAGGCACAGTAGATCATGTTAGGAGGATCATTTCCCTGTTTGATGCAGTACATATTTCAGGAGACCCAATGGCACTTATTCTTCTTGATGCTGAGAAGGCTTTTGATAGAGTCTCCTGGCCTTTTTTATGGGAGACTCTGTCAAGGGTCGGGATAGGTCATGGATGTATTCAAACCTTTAAGATGTTGTATTATCAACCTACAGCTAGATTATTTATAAACGGTGCACTAACTGACAAGTTTAAAATAAAAAGAGGGACTCGCCAGGGATGCCCAAGCTCACCCCTCCTGTTTGCACTGTATATAGACCCTTTTTTACATTTACTGGAAAGCGATCAGAAAATTAGTCCTATTGTTTCACACGGGTGGGAGACGAAAGTCCTGGCCTATGCCGACGACATCGCCTTGGTGACTGCTAATCCCGAAGAATCTATGGCTGAGGTTGAATTAGAGGCGGCTAGGTTTGGAAGTCTGTCGGGGTATTCCCTTAATAGATCCAAAACTCAGATAATCTGTAAAAATGTGGATATGAGTCAAGATATAAGACAGGTAGAAAAAGCTACGTATCTCGGAGTGGAAGTCATGGCAACTGTTGAGAAGATAGTCGAGTGCAATATTGATCCCTTGATTGATAAAATTAAACCAGATTTATTTCGACTACACAAATTGAATCTTTCAATAATAGGGAGATGTAACTTAATTAAAATGCTTTTTTCCCCCAAACTTTTATATTTTATGAGAGCTATTCCGTTAGAATTTAGTAATATGTGTTTAAAAAAGATTGAAGATTTGTTCTCAAGATTTATATGGGCATATGCAAAACCGAGAAGAGCCTACAAATTTCTGTCTCTACCAAAGGATAAGGGAGGGTTGGCTCTCCCAAATATAAGGCTTTACTACTGGGCAACTACTCTTCTGCATAATCTTACTCTTTTATCAGAAAATGTTACAGATAGTCCTTTGAGAGACATACCTACGCCTATAGAACTTATAATGGGTAAAGATGCATGGGGCTGGACCTGGCGGTTTTTAAACGATTCCCACTACAAGAAGGTACGCTTTAAAACATTGGTGCCCGGGTTTAAATGTATGAAGTCAGTTCGCAAAATGCTTGGACTGGGCCGCCTGAATTATTATACACCAATATACAATAATCCAAATCTGCCTGATATTTTTAAAGATGTATTACTTCAAAAGTGGCAAAAGAAGGGTCTGTTGACACTGGGGGATTTATATTCTCTCTCTGACATAGCCTCTTTTGAGAGTCTCAAAGAAAGATTTAAACTGGATTGGAAAGATTTTTATAAATACCTGCAAGTACGTGACTTTTTAAGGAAAAAGTGTGGCGGGCCAGCAGGATTTATTAACAATCCTATTATTGATAATGTAAGGATGAATCATCCATCTATTGGAATGGTGTATAATTCTTTCAATATATTAATGCCGGATGATTTAACATTACGAGCTAGGAAGTGGAAAGAGGAGATTGATATATCACAAGACTTATTTCTTCACTCAGTAGAGTTAGCACAAAATTTGCTAATTCCAGCGCGACTTCAAGCCCAGTATTATAAATCTTGCTTTTCACTGTATTTTACTCCAAAAAAGATTGCAAAATGGGGACGGGAAGAGGGACCTTTTGCCCACGATGTATGTTTTTTCAGGCTGATCTTAATCATATGTTTGCCTCTTGTGATGTATTAAGTAAATTAAAATTTGAGATTACGACTTTTTTTAAAGAAATGTTAGGGAGGGATATTTTCCTCTCTCCCTCCCTGATCTGTTTAGGGGTGGATCAGGAAATGCAAGGCAAACCAGGAGAGTATTTGATTTTCATAGCCATGGCAATCTATCGGCTTTGCCTTGCTTCAGCCTGGCTGGATCCATCTCCACCCGTGTACCATCAATGGTTAACGAGACTGGTGGCAAATTATAACTTTGAAAGAGCCATCTATGGGAAAAGAGGAATATGGTCTTGTAAGAAGGGATTAAAGATATGGGAACCTCTGACTAAATGGCTTGAGAGATGATGTAGATAATACAATTGTGTTTTTTCTCTTAATTATATAAAGTTGTGCCAACCCCGGGGTGGGAGGGGCGGGAGTGGGGGGTTAAATGTCTATAAAATGTGTGCATGATGGACAAATGCAGATTTATATTAATTCTTATTTATGTTATTTACGCTAAGTAACTTATCTAATATATATGCAATTTACTTATGGAGCTATAATATATGCATGTTTTGTATTTATAAACTATCCGCAAAGTGAAAGAAAAAAAAAAAAAAAAAAGAAGTGTAACCGGTTTAATTTAATCATGCACCAATAAAAAAAAAATAAAAAAAAATAAAAAAGGATCCTCAGTAGTGGAATGTCAAATGCCCAGGCGTCAGGCTGTCCCGTTGATGAGAGACACCGGTGGGGCTGAGCAGGGCGTTTCAGTAACGTTTCCTCTTCCTTAAAGTTACAGTAGTTCCAATCTCTTTAGTAGATTCCTTAGTTCCAGAGTACACAGCACAGCCTTACTTCGTCAAAGCATAGGTTCTTTAAAATCGTCGCCAAAAATGTTGTAATTAGAAAGTCCATGAGCCAGGTATGCAAAACAGGATAGCTTTATTCAGGCTTAGTTCCAGGGTAAGTTAGGTAGAAGAAGATAAGTAGATGAAAGAATAGCCCCACCAGGAGCAGCCTCCCTGCTGCTCAGCCTGCATCCACCAACTGACACTTCCACACATAACCAAGCACCCAAGCATTCCATGACATCATCACACATTCCAGCACTCATCCTGGCTGAGCAGTAGGGAAGACGTAGCTAGGGAAGAGGAATGGCAACAAGTAAGTTATAACAGTGATGCGCTCTCTTTCTGGGGGATATTGAGGCACCTGTCTGTAACTCTCTCTTGGTGACCGTTACTTTCAACGGGACTGGAAGTGACAATTTGGGAGTGGGAAGGCAGGCTGCCCAGGACTGAAATCGGAATGGCTGATCAAGGCAGCTACAGTAACTCATCACAGTATTGATGCAGATGTTTTTCACCAATATTAGTAGTTTTTTGTGGTATCATCAGTGTCTGGTGAAATGTTAAAGCTAAGTTTAAAACTCTTTTACTGTACATAATTTTGATGATTCAATGTACATCCAAATATGATTTGCTGATATTTGCCAGAACAGCCTATAAAATGCAGCGTTGTGGATCACCTAAAATTTTAAAAAATAGCTTAAAACCCTACTTTTTCTACCAATTCTCTGAGTACCAAGAATTAACCATGAAAATTTATTAGGTGACAAGAATTAAATAGTTATGTGATTAATCCTGTTGCCTCCAAATGTTGTGTTCCTCCCTTTTTCTAGACCCTCTCACATCACCCCTTCCCCTGTTGTCAGCACATGGTCGCCAGGTGCATCGCCAATAAACAAATGAAACAAAATGCACCACACCTTCATTTACATGCCAATTCAGGCAGGAGACTACTGATTTCAAGTAAGGGTGTGCGGTAAACTCTGCTCCGCGAGTGGAGTTTTTGCAACTCCGTGCTCCGCTTCGAGTGTGGAGTTTGACAAAAACTCTGTCAACGCCTGTCGGGTAGCGGAGTTTTACCGGCGCCCTTATTATTTAAAAAAAATAATCCTGATGTAGTAGGGCCTGATCCTAATATGGCGGCAGAGAAGGCACTGCACCTCATTGGTTGACTTGCGCAGATTGGGGTAGGCTCGGGCTATGTTCTGCCAGCCAAACGTGCCCTTTCTCAGTTTCTCCCGCTGGCCCTTGTCTGGTTTCCGGCTTTCGCTGCTGTTGGTTGGAGGGGAGGTGGTGTAGTAACTGGTCAGAAGGAGTCATCTTTTCCATGCTCTGCGCTCCCCGGCCATTTGCCCGACTCAGTTTGCAAGTGCAACCTTGCTTTGTCCCTCTGTGCTCAAACAACAAGAGAAGAGACCCGACCACCGTCATGACTTCCAGTTATTGTGAGTTCTGTACCTCTTGCTGAAAAGCATATGAATTGTTAAGGGACGCAACCCCCTCCACATTCCATGTGCCCTTCGCTCCCCTCTAATCAGAGAAGATATTGATTTATTGAACTGACATTGAGACTCCATCTAACCTAATACTACGCTCTCTCACGGAACTCCGCCTAATGCTGCAGAGCTTTTCAACAACTACGCGTAATTAAGCGTAGTGCAACTCTGCGATCTCCGCCCACCCTTAATTTCAAGGCTAATCTCCCGCCTGCTGATTTTTGCATTTAGAAACCTGATTCGGAGTTTTGTAAAACTGACAAAAAAAGAAAAATGTTGATGCCTGTCACACACGCTCTCTTCTCCCCCTCCAAGAATTTACCTGCGACATCAAAGTTTAAGGCTTTGCTCTTAATTCTCGGAAAGGAAAATTAGAGCATGTGACAGGCATCCATGTTTAATTTTTGGCAGTTTTACATAGCGCAAACAAAAATAGAGTTTAGAACTCTGTTTTTGTTTGCACGATGTTATTAAACTGCCAAAGACTAAATGCTGATTGTCTGTCACCATACATGCCAATAGACCTGATTCAGGTACACTGCCTCTGCTTCAATTTAAGTTAATGGGGAAAATTAATTCTCCGGAATATTTTTTTTTTTTTTTTTAATCTCCAACTTGCCGCTTTAAAATGTTGGCATGTATGCATTTACGCTCATCCTCGTTGCCGTTGGTCGTTCTGCAAGCTGCCCATGAGTCTTGAACGCCTTTTTCTCGGCAAGTTTCCCACAATAGCTGCACATATTGGCTGGTAGTTTAGTAGAACATAGAAGTTTTGTTCAGCCCTTTTAATTGTCCAAATCGCCTCTCTAGAATATGCTCAAACATGTTCAAACGGAAACGAGAGAAGAAAAAAATTGGCGCTCGGTGAAACGTTCGAATGGTCCACAGCCAGATTCATATTTGGAGTTTTCCAGGGGTTATCAAAATCCAACGGAAAACACGCTTTCCCCGTGTCCAAGCTAGCAGTCAAACAAACATCTTAACAAGTTAGCAATCGTATGCTTTTTTTCACTCTTTTTATGAGGCACTCCTGAGCCTTTTCATTTCACTCTTTTTTCAATTCTGAGTTATTTTGATCCCGTTAAAATTAAGCTCAATTCAAGACTATGTATACACAATTTTTCCCTACGTTCATGCGTGGGAATGTCAAAACCTTGCACCAAAAGTATTGTCCACTATCTCTTCGTCCGCTTCTGTTCATCTATACTTACTTTGATATAAAAATATGCCTCATAGTAAAACACATTGGGACAAGCCCAATCCCCAATAGAAAATACGTTGACGTCTAGCCCCACCTTGCAGCTCGAGCAAATACACATTCCAGGTCTCATAGGCCTATCTAGCCTGTTCGTTTTTGCCTCACGTAGTTTTCGGCACGGCAACGGCTGCGACGGACTGAAATATCTATATCCAGCAACCTCTGTGACGCACGGGCCGCAGTCGAGAAGCTTCCAAGAAAGCATGCTGAACGGGTCTACCTTTGGGGTCGCCGGTGTGCTTGCCTTTGTGGGGCAGCTGCGGCCTCGCGGCAGCCTGACGCTAAAGGTAAGTGCGCGTGTCTGAGCCGACGGTGGCTCGCATATTTTTTTTGAAGTTTTGAAGAGAACGCATGCTTGAGGTAAAGTTGCCACCTGGCCGGTTTTCTACCTGCCTGGCCAGTATTTTAATGTCCCTGCTGATATAAAAATTAGTAAAATCATCCAAAGTTCATACTTTCCACATACATACTACCAGTACATACTTTAAACAGTAAGTGAAAGAAGAAAACACCTTAACGTGTTTAACGACCCCTGACTGATAATTAAAGAGTCCGAGAGACCATGTTAATATTAATACAGACAATTTTATACAAAGTATTACTTGAGAGTGATATCCAGGCCTTTACAAAATGTTAAAACGAAAACAATGGCAGGTATTTTTCTTTGTAAAGGTGGCAACTCTAGCCTGAAGCCATTTCTTCAATCTGGAAGGCAATGTTTTGTTGCAGTTCCCAATATTTAACTTTTTTTGTGAGTAGCAGCTTATGCTTCTACTCTTTCACTTCCACTCTTTCACTTCCACTGAAAAAAAGAGAAGTATCTTTGAGAACGAATGAGAAAGGGAGTATGATTAGTGATAGGAGCACTCCAGGACACTCCTCTTGAGGTCATATTTCCAATACACTACAGATTATTTCAGCATCTGTCAATCAGAAGTTACTTCAGGAAACTGTAGCCAAGAAAACGCAGAAGCACCACAGTTCCTCTCAAAGACATTAACATTAACAAACTTATTATTTACCAACTCCTCTTGCCCTATTCATAATTATTGAGGATGCCGTGCCCAGACAGTCTTTCCCCATCAATTCAATCTTTAATCTAGTCCTACTTCTGTTTCCGGCATCCAGTCAAAGTCCCTTCTTCTAGCTAACACATCCTACTTTAACTAGTAAATATTTAGCAGGGCCTTACACGGGAGGCAGGGGAGGAGGGCTTGACTCAGAGTAATGAGTTCATTGCTCCTCGTTCCAGGCATAATGATTAAGGACATAAAAAAGCATCCAGAGCACTGATGACATTTTCCACAGCTATGTATATCCATTTGTTTCTTTTCTTTTCTTTACTTGCATACAATTACTTCATTGCACATTTCAACGCAACTGTAGCAACATTTAATTCAGTAATCCTTATTTAACTCTGTCCTGCAATGTGACCCAGAAGTGTTAGGTAAGGACCAAGTTGCTGCCCTGCACATCTTTTGTAGGGAGACTCCAGCTGATTCAGCCCAGGAGGTGGAGACCGATATTGTCAATCAACATTGGAAATTCAATGGGACAACACACCCTGCTAAAATATATTTCTGTGGGTTAGCCTGTTTGACCCATCTACTGAGGGTAGGTACTGTAACCTTTTTACGCTTATTCTCAGCACTGTGTGTATTAGAAGAACAAAACTCTTAAGTCCTTCGTGAGTAATCCGTAATGCTTTTTAATGTCCAAAGATGCCAGAATATTACTTTCTGAATCATGTTCAATTATTTCTAATCTTTTAGCCAATGTTATGGCTACTAAAATAGTCTCTTTTGCCAATAACCGTGACCGGTCTGCTGCATCCAAATGTTCAAATAGTTTCTCTTGTAAACCCTTAAGTATGATAGATTGGTGTATGAACTACTGGTCTTTTTAATATGAAATATGAAGTTCTTCAATAAGTTAAAAACTAGAGAATGATTTTGGAAACATCCCCACAAGCTTCTATGAAACTTCAAATTGCCGTCCGTGGGGCCGACAAATTGGAGAGAGATAACCCCATTAAGATGCCTACCCTTGGAGGGCATGGCTTAGCTGGGTAAGATGGCAGATGTCTGAGACATGCGCTCCTGATTCACTGGTAATATCCTGTTTCATCCCAGAGCCCAGCGCTCTTGAGCATAAGGGCTCCCTGCACCGGCTGCAATCCCACCCCAGCCAAGATTTGCTGCCACAGGAGCCCCTTTGCGGAGGCCAATGATGTCAGATATGGGCTTGACTTGCGGGGGGAGTGGATATGCAGAAGCGGCTGCAATATTCAGACCACACATACTAAAAGGGCACCAAGTGGCACTACAAAGACTCACACCATGGAAAAATCCACCCAAAAGACCGCAGGCATCGGGGTTAGAAGGTGGTCCCCCAGGACGACCATAGTATGGTTGCGCTCTCTGCGTCATCCAGATCAAGTGCACAGACTGGACCCGCCATTATAGGCAAATTGAAGACTAAACTGAGAACTTGTAAAGATGCAGTTGCTGATTGTCAGTCCGCTATCTGAAATTTATGTGTCAGGCAGCTAAGCACTTGAATGATAAAACCTTGTAAGTAGAAGCCCCCAGCTTAAAAGTCTGGAAGAGAGTGGACTGCGACAGCACCAACAAATTAATTGACAAAGAAATTACCAACTATTTAACAATTGCACCTTTTGTGTTAGAATGACCCTTATTCTTAGAAATAATCATAGCTATTTAGTTTAAGGTGCAGCACTTGACATTTAAGCTATGAACAGTCATTTCTACTGAACCGCTGTGGCTCCCGGTTAATTCTTTGAAACGAGGGACAGATTCTTATTAACGAGCCAAGTATAAAAGAACACTTTTTAGCTCATCATTTGATGGAATTGTATAATTTGTGTACGCACTTTAGTCCTTTAGAGATACTTGCAGCTGAAGATTGATCCTTAGGCTATCGGTTGCACTGGCTAAGATGGTGTACTAGATTTTACAAGTGGAAATGTAACATCTTTTTATTATTATCTTCTGTTTTTAGTACCCTTTTTATCTTTTTGTAACGGTTTTAATTAACAAATAAAGAATTATTCAATTCAATTCAGGCGATAAGGGACTCTCGCACAGAAAATCTACGCTATTGACATAGATGTCAGTCTACTCCGAGCAGATCATAGGAAGCTCTCAGACAGGTGGAGGAAACCAAGTGTACTTTTGCCACAATAATGAAGACAAATTTATAGAGTGCACAGATGCTCTTGTGTACCGGCACAATGAGGCCGACCGTCACAGCTCTACAACTACAAGTACATGGCATGCACCGTGGAGATACAGACCTTAGAAGAAAGGGCAGAGGATGTGGAAGGGCGGTCTCGCTGCAACAGTATAATGATGGTGGGCTTTCTTGAGCGAATAGAATCCAATTCGGCGGAGTTGTTCCTAGTGGGCTGGCTGCTCAAGACGGTACTTCCAAACACTCAGTCTAAATTCTTCACGGTTGAAAGAGCCTACGAAGTGCCGTCAAGGCCGCCCCCTTCGGGTGCCCTTCGCCACGGCTGATGGTGGACAGGTCACTGAACTTTCGGGACAGTGATGATAGCCTACACAGGGCCCGAACTCACAGCCCCTGGGACTTAGAGGAACATGAAATCCACATCTTCCACAATTACATCACCCTGATACATTGGAGGAGGCAGGGTTTTCTCGAGGCCAAACTGATGCTGAAAAGCCCAGTGATACAATACGGCCTATCTACTCAACGAAACTTCGAGTAACAGCACACAGCAAAGAATTTTTCTTCTCCACCCTGCATGAAGCGTGGACGTGGCTGAAGAGCGCAAAGCCATGATGTAGCCCTTATCCGGAAAGCCAAGACCGACACTATATGGAAGCGACGATGTAGACAACATGGGGGCAGCTGCCCTCAGGGGTCCCCACGAGGGAGCAGGCGGCGGCGCATAGGACGACGCTGGCCTTCGATATCCTCACTTGAAGAGAACCACAAGCCCAATCGGAATCAAGTGATCCAGAGGCGACAACATCTGGAGGATCGGGGACACCGATGTAGGTCCCCCTCATCACCCCGAGATCGGCAGATGACCTAATGTGATTCTGGTGGACCAACTGATGATCAACATCAATGGAAATCCCTGCTTGTCTCTCGCACCCAAAAAGACATATTTGAGGCCATTCAATTGGATTTTTACTGACTGACAGCCCGAGACACAGCTGCTATCCTAGACACTGTGGAGTGTGAGCATCACTGCACTGGACCACAAGATCAAAGTTTTCTGTTGAATGAACATGTGCACTTTATATTTTTTCAGAGGGCCTTTTTCCCACACACCACTAGCAGGGTGTAGGTTGCAGGCATACTGCAGGTGTTCTTTCACTAGCCCTGGGGTGGTTGATGAAGACACTAACCAAGGTCTATAGTGTTATTTGTTTTTTATGATCTGTCTGACATGAATTTTAAATGCCATCCCCTGCTCCTTTAATGATGAGAAGCAGGGGCTAGTGGGATTGCGTTCCATTGGCCCATGGCGGAAGTTTTATGTGAGGCGACCAGGCGCACGTGGTGAGATATTAATTTTTTTTTACCATAACACCCCTGGTCTTTCTGAACCAGATGACGACACTGGTTGGTTCATACACAGTGAAGTCCTGCTTTTTGGGGACCCAATTTATCTGTGAAGTTAGAAAATTCTCTTGTAGGAGTGTGGAAAATTGTTTTTTTTTTGCTATTACTATTTCCTTGGCGATGCGCCATAGGGGGTATTTCTTCCTCAGGCAAAGAAAAAAACACATAGCCTGCCTACAGGAAACACATATGACAGCCCCAGAATTAAAGAAGTTAGAGCAGCATTGGAGAGGAGAATCACGAGGCACTGTGTTTTCAGCTTTCTCGAGGGGCTCGCTGATCTAGATAGCACCTGGGGTCTTTATCACGATCACAGAGATTGTGTAAGGAGGCCTGAATTTTTTTTAAATAAATGGGCATGCATTGATTTCCAGGTTAATAAATGCATGCCTGTTTAACATTTTTACTGAATATTAGTGTTCAGCAACTAAACAGTAGCTCGTGCTGCTGTTCACCAGGGGGGCCGCATGTAAAGGTCAAGAGGGCCACAAGTGGCCCTCAGGCCGTACTTTGAGTATCACTGCTCTACACCCTATCTATGCACCTCATTCAGACCATTGGGACTCTTCGACTGTGGGGGAAAACTATAATTTAGTGTTCGATTGGGGTCTGTATCGCTTGTTACCATCCCTCCCATCGGGTCCAGGTAGACAGCTGGCGCAGGGTTTCCGCACATGGGCTATTAGATGGGAACTAATGGATCAGTGGAGAGTGGTACACCCAGAGTGCCGTGCATTCTCCTGTTATTCAGGGGTACACGTACTTCAAATGAAACTAGATAGATTTATGGGATCCACAGAGTTAATACCATGCGTACCTGCAGAGGAAGACATCTGCCCTGTGATAGCTGATTTGATCAAGGAAGAGGTTCTAGTACCTATTGTTAATAGATGTGACACCCCAGTTCTTCTGATATGCAATGTGGCGAAAGCTAACATGTACAGGTACGTCCAAGACTTTAGGGCTATAAATAATGTGGTGATCCCAAACTTCTCTGTGGTCTCTACCCATGCTACCATTCTCTCCTGCATCCCTGCCTTTTTCCAAGCACTAAAGAAGGATTTGGACATGTTGGTTTTCCCCCGGAGGAAGGGGCGGGTCTACTCTAATCTGGTGACGGTTTACTGTTCAAATCTGTCACTCTAAATCAGTGCAATGAGGACTCTGTCTATCTCCTCACCAAATTGGTTAAGAAGGGACATAAGGCTTCAAAGGAAAAATTGCAGTTTTGCATTCCCCAAGTGCGATACTTTGTCCACAGGATATATGCTGGCAAGCTCCACCTGTTCTTTGAAAGAGTTGAAGCCACGAGTAAGTTGCCCTGCCCTATCCTGTAACTATTTCCCAGCCACATACCTCTTTAGGATGGCACAGTATTGGAGACAATGCATGTTGGGTTATGCTGAAATGGCCTAGGTTTTACAAGAATTTCTCCAGAAACAAAAGCAAGCAGTGACTTCCATGCCTGCCTTAGGGCTCTCTTATTATGCTAACCCTTTCACCCAGTATTGTCATTAACAAAACAGATTTGCACCTGTGGTGCTGGTAAAGTGCCATGGAGATCAGAGAAAGCCGATAACTTATTACTCCTCAACTTTGTATCCAGTCGCGGCTGGACTTCCACCTTGCTTATAATCTGTGGGCACAAATCTTGTTGAAGCATCTGTAATATTGTGCTAGCTATCAGCTCTAACTGTTGCCGTTGCTCATTCTATGGTTGTGCTTCTCTTCACTATAAAAACCCAGTATCACTCTATGGCACGGTTGTCCCGATATGAAATATTGTTTTTGTCTGCCTCTAATATTAATTTGCTCCACTCTCCTGCTTTGAATCCCGCTTCTCTGATGCCCACCAGTGAACATGGAGACCCACATCCCTGTTATGACCACTACCAACGTTACTAATCGACATATTGATTTAACTGACGGGCCCATCAATGAATGTAATTTGATTTATTTTGGGAATGGCTATTGTCTCAGAAATGAGGAAGGTATTCTAGTTGCACTATATATATCAAGTTGTGAAAAGCTGTAACTTACCAAAAGTGAAAAAAAAAGTCCAAGTTGCAGAGCTCATCGCTCTCACTTGGGCTTACATTCTTGCCAAAGAAAAGAATGTTTGTGTACACGGATTGCGTTTGGAGTAACGCATGCCTTTGGGCTCTTATGGATGCAAAGAGGTTTCTTGACTTCAGCAGTTACCCCTATAAAAAACAGGCAGTATGTTCTGAAATGTTTGTATGCCTTACAATTGCTGGAAAGGGTGGCAGTGAAGTGTGCTGCTCACCAGCACCCTCATGATAATGTTTCAAGGGGCAGTGTCCTATCATATTCAGCTGCTAATAATGCTGCTTTGCCCGAGGAATTACCGTCTCAGCGAGATTGCGATTAATCCAGCTTTATTATCTTCACTGTGTGTAGGGCACCTACAGAGTTCCGACTGCCCACGATGGACAGACACGCCCGCAGACTTTTATTATATGACATGGTCATGCAGGGTCATAATGAGGTACTGGAAGCGAGTGGTTGAGGAGCTGACTAAGGTACTGGGGTGGTAGGTTCCCCTTATGCCCCGAACCTTAAACCTGGGAGTGATGGAGGGCACAGGAGGAACAACAACAGACGAGGCCTTCTTAGGTACTGCCAGTATGGTGGCTAAAACGGACATTGCAGCTAAATGGAAAAACTCCATTCAGCCCACGATCTCCCAATGGCGCAAAGGACTGGACAGGTGTGCTGCCCAAGAGCAATCGGTGTACGAAGCCCGGGGTTGCCCGAATAAGCACAAGAACATATGGGGCAAGTGGTTGGGCTAAAAGGCAAATTGGGATTGGCTTTGGTTTGAGATGTGGTCTGCGTTGTAATATATACTATAAGCGATGAATTGCATGGAAATGATGTCATAGCTTCATGTGTTGGCTGAGTGTACACCTTGTTAAAACCCAATAAAATTGAGTATCACAAAAAAAAAGAATGCTGCTTTGTCTAAAACTGCTGATGTTGCCGTATATGTTGTGAAAACTGATCTATTTCCTGTGCCGATGATAAACGATTTGTCTCAATTGCAAAAGAAAGCCTCTGATAGTGAAAAGTAATCCTAGATTAGGCAGCAGTGTAAAAGAGACCTAGAGCGGGTGTGGAGACACGGCATTGGGTGTGTGTGGTCGCACTAAAATTTCTACTCCCTGTCTTTCCGGTTTGTATCATTGAACAGCTTACGTTGTTAGGGACAGCATGATACCTGCTGCTTCAACCCACTAGTATGTTCCCTTCTTTTCTTCTGTTGCCCAAAGTTGTTGCCAATCCTGTGCCGCATGCCTGGCGTTTAGTGATGGAAAAGGAGGTAAGGCCACCCTGCTGCTCCCCTTTGGGGCTCCTTTGTTCATATCTAGATTGTCTTTATTCAGCTACCTAAATTTGTGAATTACTCCTCATCATGGTATGAATGTTTTCAGAATGGGTGGAAACGTACCCCTGTGCCCGAACATATGGAATTACTGTAGCTAAGCGATTGCTCAGAAACTTAATTCCCAGGTTCAGGGTACCAACCCGATTCAGCAGTGATCGGGCAATACTCTGAGTCTGCAGTAGTGAAGACAAATCTGAGCCTGTAGGAAATAGTCATGGGCCAACCCAGGATGCTCCCCTCAATTGCCCCTGTCTGCTCTGCTAAACTGGATCTGCAGTAAAATTATGATATTGTTTTACAATGTTGCAGAAAGCTTATAGAATGTCTCTACAATTTCCATTCTCAGGTGAAAGATATCTTACCTGAGTGTCCTACTGAGGCCTGCCAATTCCTCCACCATGGTGACAGGGTATACGTCTTCATATACCACAGGAAGACTACTGTACAGCCTCACTGGCGTGGACCTTATTGAGACTGCTTATCATGAGCACAACTGTTAAATGCAGAGGGCTGGTGACTTAGACCTACTCTTCTCACAGCAAACAAGTCAGACTTTCTAGAAACAATGGTGCTACTACTGCTGTTTTAAGGATTGAGCATATCCCCAGAATATCTGCTGAAACTATTTCTGCCATAACCTTGTCACCTGCTGGTGGGTCAAAGTCTCAGTGTCTACCTCCTTTACATGCTCCACCACCATATGTTGATGCCCATGAGCCTCTTGTGTAGTTCCTAGGACCCCCCAGGACCTGCGCGTTTTGGATGACCTAAACTGAGGGCTTGATGTGCAGACACTCTGGACACCCCCACAGGATGAGTCAGCCGTTAGACCAGCTAGCTCTACGGTGCCACTACCACCCCCATGTATTCTACAGTGGTGTATGTAGTTTCTGGCAACCATTGAACATGACAAACCTGATTCCTCAGGTATCGTGGAAACAATACGGTATATTTCGCTAAGTCACTCGTGCTTGCTTTTC
Organism: Calotriton arnoldi; assembly: GCA_963921515.1. NCBI lineage: Eukaryota > Metazoa > Chordata > Amphibia > Caudata > Salamandridae > Calotriton > Calotriton arnoldi. The sequence goes on from CAWUFW010017421.1 coordinate 151,368, forward strand.
TCAGAATACATAGAATGATGATTGGAACGGTTTTAATAATTATTTATTGGTCTAGCGTCAGTCTAGTATGGAACATGTTAGCTGCGACAATCAAAAGACGGGAGCAGACAAATTTAATCGCTAGTACCAATATCGTAAAAAGTAGATACATTTCTACCATAGTGCTAGTAAGATGAATAAAAACATATTATATAAAACAATAGCATTTACGTACTCCTACGGTGCGTAGCCTACCTAACTTTGCCTAGCCTAGATGTGTAGGTGAAGCATGTATTTGTAAGTGCTGGGATATGTCCTAATGGAGCCAAGAATTTCCCGGGGAAGTGCTAACCCCTCACCTGATGGTTCTGAATGAAGGACCCCGTCTCTGCGTCGAGGATGGCACCCCGCAACGGATGTCAGGTCCCTGCCTGTCGAAGGATCAGCCTGCAGAGTCTCAGTCCAGCCTGGAAGGAATTCTCTTCTGTGTTTGTAAGGGGTAGTGAGGGTCTTTTATACTAAAGTGGTCACTCCGGGGTTTTTCTAGAATCGATATGTTTTGAAAACATTCGCTAATCCCCTGCTAATCCTTTTCTAAACAAACATGATCATGCACGGCTGGCTGTTGGCCATGGATGAAAAAAGTGGTGACCCTTGTACAGAATAAATCTACTGTGCCTGGGGACATGTTTATGTACGTCAGGTACAGGGATTAAGATAGGATACCGAGAGCCTGGTTGTCAAAGAGACAGAAGTAAGCTACTAGGTAAAAGGTCACCAGTGTTTAGGACCGTTATGTCATGTGGATGGGACACAATGTATGTAATCGGTATGTACATGATGGGACTAACCTAAAGGACATGACCGGCATCCGTCCGCGGTTTAGCTTCTTCCTCCTTCTAGATACAGGACAGGATTCTGCTGTGGGTCTGGCCTGCTATCTTCCTTGCTGCTTTGAGGATATGGCTGGTGGTGGGGTGCATCTTCGTAATGGAATCTGGAATGATTCCAACATCGAACTCTGCTGAACCTTCCATTGTCCGAAGCCACTGCTTGACTTACACAGGGAACTGCTACGTGTGCTTGCTGGAACAATACAGGCAGACCATTAACTCTTCCTTCTGCTGTATTTGCACACACATGCCTGGTGATGTAGGAGATAGCATTCCTTTGATCGTAGTGCCCATCAGTTTCAATGACCCTTGCCTTCAGCTTTTCCTCCTAGGACTTAGACTGCCAGAGTGTTCCAACATCTCCCACTCTTCTTTCCCAGGCCGTGAAAGGTTTGATAATCCTTTTACACATAACATGACAGACCTGATTCATCTCACAATAACCGAGCATAGCTTTATTTGTGAGCATTGGGGAGGAAATGTCTCCAGTATCTTTGTTGGACACAGCAAATGTAATTTAACAGTAGAAAACATGCCTTTTGATTTACCTCACTTTAAGTGCCACCTTACCCATGGACTGTTCTTTCTCAAACGTCACCCCTAGGGAGGTCATCCATATTTCATTTGTAGATCGCAAGCTTACCCCTGGACTGGGACTTGTTGTCCAGGGAATATGTCCAAGGCTGTTTTCCAGCTATAAGACACTTTGAGAATCATCCCTTAGAACGAAGAGGAATAGATGGCCTGTTTCAACTACCTCCTGATTCTTCGCCACTCTAATTCCCATGTACAGAATAACGGCCCTTGAAGTATGAGGCTAGTTTATCCTGATTGTGGTGGTTATCCTTATTGCAATTAAATTGATCTTCTGCATCACAAAGCACTCTTGCAAAAATAAAGGCACTGCCAACACATTTCTGCTAGCTACTTCTCAGGATGGTAAAGGGAAGTTTTCACAATGAGATTAATAAAGAAGTAGTGTGACTGTATTCTATTGAACTGTTATTATAAAATAAAATGTTTCCTCTCGGGGGTGTCGGGGAGAAAGGAGCTTTAAAAACAAGTTCAAATCTGTCCATTTCATGTACATATAGTCCATGAAGCGGTGTTTTAGCAATCTCATATGTAATCCTGAAAGTATCAACCATTTAATCGAATATGGATGCCGCTTTATATTAGGTTCAAGCTTCCTGTGACATTGAATATACTTGCAAACCTTCGTGGGTGTAGTAGGCCCGGATGCCAGAGTTCAGGGTTGTATCTGCACGTTTTCAAAACACCATAACCTTGTTTCGAAACCTGGCAAAGAAAGCGTGATTTCATGAGAACAATAGGGCCAGTATTGTGTATATGAAGGATATCCTCTCCTCAAGGCTGCTTTGCCCTTCCTGGAGGGGAAGATCTTGCCACCTGCACATTAGATAAGTTTTCTCTGAGAATAAGTTTCTGTCAGGTGATCATGCTTCATTGACTTGTACTGAGAGAAAATGTACGTATGCTAGGTTGATTTTATTTGAAATTTAGCTCTTAGGTCCAATTAACTGTTTTCTGGTCATTTGAAATGACAGTTGTCTTTGATCTTTTGCTTTGCTACTTGCTATTTTGCAATAAATGCTGGTTGGATTTAGAGCTGCCTGACGTGTTGTATTGTTGGTTTGTTGTTTGTCAAACTGTGGTCAGGATTTGTAAAAGAACACTGCCCCCTGATTTCGGACTCTGCCTCCAAAGAGATTTTTCTTATCCTGAAGTGTTTGAACACGCTTTCTTTAAAAAAATGACTTATTTGATGAGGGGGTTCAAAATGGAAAACGCATTTTCTTCCTCAGCCGATTTCTTCGCCCGATTATCAAGCTGTGTATCAACCAGTTTATTGCTCATGAACAGAAGATAACCTTTGTGCCATCTTCCATAGTTTCAACTACAAGATCCTTTAGCCAGGAATTGATGTCCCAACTGACATTAAGGCAGCCCATTACAAGTCAAAGGTGGAATTAGAAAGACATTGGGCTAGAAGTTCAATCTTACCCAGAATTTACCTCGGATGATTACTGTATTTTAAATAGTAAAATAATGCCTAGAAGTTTGTAATTGTAACCTGAGAGGCATATGTGGAATAAGTGTTAAGCCTCAAAGCAAAATATGGTGCAGAGTATCCTCTTTTGAAAGCACTGCCAAGATGACTCCCCTGATGACAAGAAGGATATTGATGCTGTACTTGCCAATACATTATTCACTTATTGGACCTGGGGAAAATACTCATCAAACTCTTCCAAATGATATCTCATTGGAAATGATGCTTTTTCGAAATCCTTCCATTCTTTAAGCACATTGTTTTCTAGCACTTCATGAAAAGGTAGAGCATCTGCTCGAGGGGTAGTGTATTGTGCAAAAAACACTCTTCCTCTAGCTGGGGTTTTTCCTGCAATTTTAATACATCTTTTATATGTGCTATGAGCGCCAATACCTGTGGCCCATGGATATATTTTCCCTTTTGGGCCATTATCCATATCAGTATTCATTCTCTGTCATTTTTTTTATTTTCAAAAAGGAGCACATCACGATTACACAGATAAAAGAAAACAAAGAATTTATTCAGATCACATGAAAATAAAGTGTTATGCACTTATCCAATTAACCCCGATAGACTGCAGAGTGGATCAATTCATTCGAACAAAATGGGTTACATTCCAGATGAATAACTGGTATTTAAACCACCGCCCTCCTAGACTTTGAATACCAACTTAATTCATATATCATATGC
>CAWUFW010017421.1:165000-167500 GCA_963921515.1 Calotriton arnoldi
TGAAAATCGACACTTTGAAACTTTTCTGCTGAAAACCAGACCATGGATTCCTATGGAAGGAAATTCAAGTTACTGGTAAGTACGGTTAGAATTACTTTTCAGGGTCAGTGCTGGGCTAAAAGATGCAGCACTGGGTTCTCTCCTGATAACAGGTGAGTAAATCGGAATTCGTATTTCGGCTGATTTTAGAGGAATATTATAAAGTTCCAAAACTCCACACTTAGAAGAATTTCCAAGTGAAACCAGTCAATGTTAGCCTATGGAAGGAAATTCAAGTTACTGGTAAGTACGGTTAGAATTACTTTTCAGGATCGGTACTGGGCGCAAAGATGCAGCACTGAGGTCTCTCCTGATAACAGGTGAGTAAATCGGAATTCGTAGTTCTGCTATTTTAGAGGAATATTTGTAAGTTTCAAAAATCGACACTTAGAAACTTTTTCAGCAAAAAGCAGGCAATGATATCCTATGGAAGGAAATTCAAGTTACTGGTAAGTACGGTTAAAATTACTTTTCAGGATCAGTACTGGGTTCAAAGATGCAGCACTGAGGTCTCTCCTGATAACAGGTGAGTAAATCGGAATTCGTAGTTCGGCTGATTTTAGAGGAATATTTGCACAATGGTGAATAAAGGGGGTGGGGCCTGAGGATACATGTCTGCAAACACGCACTGTGGCGTGTTTTAAGTTGGAGAATTAATTCCTCCTCAATCCCGAGGGTCCCTAGGGGCCAACTAGCCCACCAGGTACCTCCAGTATGCGCCAGAGAGCTGCATTGCAGAGAGGTGTTCAGAGGCCACGCCCCTTTTACAACACTCTGAAACGCAGCTCCGTGGCGCTTACTGGAGGTACCTGGTGGGCTAGTTGGCCCCCAGGGACCCTCAGTATTGAAGAGGATTTAATTCCCCATCTTAAAACACGCCACGGGCCTGTTTTCACACATGTCACCTGAAGCCCCGCCCCTCCCTTCACCACTGTGCAAACGCGCCCCGTGGCGCGTTTTAAGTTGGGGATTAAGTCCCCTTGAATCCTGAGGGTCCCTGGAGTCCAAGTAGCCCACCATGTACCTCCAAAAGCGCCACAGAGCTGCGTTGCAGAGAGGTGTAAAAGGGGCGTGGCCTCTGTACACCTCTCTGCAACGCAGCCCCTGGCGCATACTGGAGGTTCCTGGTGGGCTAGTTGGCCCCAGGGACCCCCAGTATTTAAGGGGAATTCGTTCCTCATCTGCAAACGCGCCAGGGCGCGTTTGCAGAGTGGTAAAGGAAGGGGCGGGGCCTGCGGCCCGATCGTTTTCTTTTTTTTTTTTTTTCGAAGGGGGGCTGTGTGGCCCCCCTTCCTTTTTCCTATTTTTGGGCCCTGGGGACCCCATCCCCCAGGGCCTTACCCCTTTTCTTTTTTTATTAAACGGGAAGGGGGCCGCGTGGCCCCCCTCCCGTGGCTGAATCCGGCACCGGGGACCCCATCCCCCAGGGCATGGCCACACTTTTAAATACATTTTTATGGAGGGGGGCTGCGTGGCCCCCCTCCTCAGGCCTCCTTTTGCCCCGGGGACCCCATCCCCCGGGGCAGGCCTTTATTTTTTTTAAATTATTTTTGGGGAGGGGGGCCGCGTGGCCCCCCTCCCGGGCCACTACTTGCCCCGGGGACCCCATCCCCTGGGGCTGGCCCTATCCTTTGGGGTCCGTGGGGGGACCCCAACTCCCCCACGGACCCTGCCGGCTCCCCGCCTCCTGCGGGAGCCGGCATTGCTTTCCACATGGGGAGCTGCTAACATGCAGCTCCCCATGTGGAAAGCATTTGCTTTGGATATTGGAGCGAGAGCAGGTTTCCTGCTCTCGCTCTAATATCCAAAGCAGTTTGCTATGACAGGCTCCCGTCCTGTCATAGCAAACTACAGTGTCCCTGGGGTAGGCACCCCGGGACACTGCAGGAGCCGGCCCTGGCGGGTGGCGGTCCCCAGGGCCATTACAGGCTCCAGGAGGGGGGCCCCCCTCCCTCCATTGACAAAGCCCCGGGGAGGTGGTGGTCCCCGGGGCTCTGGGGGTCCGTAATGGACCCCCATATTGAAATTTTTAGTGCCCCGGGGAGGTGGCAGTCCCCGGGGCGTGTGGGGGGGGCTCGAAAATAGCATCGAAGCGCGGGAGACCGCACTTCGATTTTTTTTTTTTTTTCCCCGGCGGGATTCGCATCCCGCCGATTTTTTTTTTTTTTCCCTTAAAAATGCTTTTTTCTGCCCAGGGGTCCTTGTGGGACCCCTGAGCAGACCTAGGGGGTCAGGGTGTTTCTACCCTGCCCCCTTTGTGCGTTTTGCGCACTTGTTTCTTTTTTTCTCGGCGGGATCCGCGCACCCTAAGCGCATCCCGCCGATTTAAAAATTTAAAAAAAAAAAAAATGCTTTTTTCTGCCCAGGGGTCCTTGTGGGACCCCTTGAGCAGACCTAGGGGTCATGGTGTTTCTACCCTGCCCCTTTTTGCGCTTTACGCACTTGTTTCTGTCCCTCGGTT
>CAWUFW010017421.1:170000-262779 GCA_963921515.1 Calotriton arnoldi
ATACCAACAATGCCACAAATATCAATTTGCCTGAACAGTCAAAGTTGCTCTTGCCAACGGAGTGCAACAATACACAGTTGGTTCTGTTCTGTGATTCAGAATGTAAGTTATAGATCAGGGTGAAGCCCTGCCTGTTAATTCTTGCCCTCCAGGAACTCTTTAGCTTTAATTAAAATTATTGCACAGGCTTATAAAACCATTGGCCGCAATAGTCTGGGAGTTAAGCCTTTTGCTAAAACGCAAACTCAATCACAACCCCAACAAAAAACTCAATCTGAGAAAGATGAGAAGCTGTTCTTTACTAAAAAGAACTGGAGGTTGAAGAAACAGGGTAAGCAACAGAAGAAACCAGGGTCGCGTGGCGCATCCCCGGGTTCAATATCTTCTGAACGCACTTATGATTTGCGCGACAGAGCGAGAATTAAATCTCCCGTGAGATTTCAAGTCCCTGATACGCGTTCTCCTCGTTCTTCACAGGCACCATCAACCTCCCAGACTGGTGGAGGAGATCGCCAGGATAGAGGCAGGGGTCGTGAGGCTCCACAGGGACGAGACCAACCTCGACCACAAGTCCGAGGGAAACCCGAAGAATTTCCACGTTCTCGCCCACAGTTTCAGAAGAAGAAAGTTGCAGCTTTAACAGCGAGGTATGCCACAGACGGTGAGAACGAGACTCCTGAATTGGACGCGGGCAGTGACGCTCCTAGACAGCGCCGCGGAAGTTACCATAGTGCGGGAGGCACTACGTCCTCATGTGGAGGCAACAGCAACTGACACATTCATTACTGTCGAGACAGCTGACACCCGAGTGGCACCCCCTGACAGACTATTTAATATTGTCCTTCAAATTGAAGGTGACATTGAGCGTGTTGTTAAAGGGATTTTTTGGGAGAATCTGACCTCTTCTTACGACATTTTGTTGGCAGAGGCGGATTGGCCGCCCCCATTCGTACTTGCTGCGCGTAGAGGGGAGGAGGTAATCCTTCCGAGCTTTTCTCGTCATGTCCCCAAGGACAAAGCGGAGGCTCTCGCAGCTGAATAGGCTGGGGCCCTGGCTCCGGCGTTATACCGTAATCACGTGGGCTGGGATGAAGACTCTTTCCCCCCCCCATATTAAGTGCACGTTGTACGCTATACAAGTGGGCCAGCCAGTTCCTGCCAGTACCTAAGACTCTAGCTGTCAAGGATTGCTTTAAGTCACGGTTCATTCGTTCAACAATCGAATTGCCCTCAGGCCGATATGGAGACGGAAATTGCACCCGCACCCCCAGTGACCCCATTGCGTCCTTGTACGCCTTAGAGGCGAACTCCGGACCTTGGTCGGAATGGAAGGTGCCGCAGGCAAAAATTCCCACAAAGACACGCAAATCCCTTATGACATTTCGAGCGTCAGCACTCCGTTGTGGCAAAACCCAGATGAAACGTGTGCACGAATCCACTGCAACCAAGATGTACTTATATGCAGCGTCAGAAGAAAATGGACCGCAGTGATCCAGGTAAACACACCCAAAAGGTTTGTTAGAAATGCAGAGCTGTGTTTGTGGTGGTCGTGTAACCGTTGAAGGCTTAATTTGCTGACAAACGTCACAAGAAAGCACATAAGTACGGGTTTGTTTATATAAACCACGCCACCAGTAACGCTGCTGCAAGATGGAAACAGTCGCAGATACGCCAGCATGGGCCGAAGCCAAGCCTTCATGTGCGGCCGTTATCAAGGAAGGTCTGCGGTCCGCGTTGGGAATCAGCCTATCACCAACGTCTGGAATTCTTACGTAAGGAACCTGTTCGGGACTTAACTGATAAGAGTACTTGGAAGGGAAACCCCGTGGGTAATTAGCACCTTCCTTTGTTGCAGCAATAGCTGCCAAAATCTCATTATCTATTTTAGTCATGGATCTTGTAACTGCTGCAACTGAGCATGTGGCTACTGCTAATTTGGCAGCTTCATCTGCCAAACTGTTACCGACAGCGTGTGCGCCCACACGCTGGTGGCAAAGGGTGTGAATCACCTGTGTGAGAGGCAAACGTTGTTTAAGATCTGCCACTCGAACCCAAAGCAACTTATGCTTAATTGTGCTGCCTTTTGCATCTCTATAGTCGTTTTGCGACCAAAAGAATAGGTTGTCATTGAAAGATTGAACACAGTAGGAAGAATCGCTTACAATAAGAGGCGTCACGTCTGGATTCGCGAACTCAAGTGCGAGCACCAAAGCACGCAGCTCAGCCAATTGTGCAGTACTATCTCCTAGTGCCTGTGTGTGCACAACATTCGACTTGAACTCTCCGTTCACCATATTACCTGCAACAATAGCACTCGCTGCGGAATAAACATGCTTGGAACCCGTGGCCGGTTGTGCCGAACCATCGGTATGTATAATACATTCGTACTCCTCAAGCGGTAGCAAAGACAGAGGAGGAGGATGAACAAATTCATACTGTAAGAACTCCTGTGTCTGAAGAGAGGAATCAAAGATAAAAGTGACATCCGGGGACGTCAGATGTAGCCCATTGTATCCAACGGGGGTGCAAAGCCTTAGAGTTCGGGACACTTGCCTTCGTCAATGCCTCAAGGGCAGGATATGGTGTTACCACCAAAATGCGTTTTCCCTGTGCCAGTGCGCGTTCCTTCAGAATCGCCATTTGCACTGCAGTCAAAACTTTCTCCACAGAGGAAAAGCGCAACTCCGCTGAAGTGTAAAGATGTGACTTGTATGCAATCGGTACTGTCACCTTCGTTATAGGTTAAGTACGTGAAACCCACAGCCCCTGGCACAATTCTAATCACCAGGTTTGTGTGGTTATCACGAGTCAACAAGAATTTAGATTCAAGTAGATCAGACTGCAAAGAGTGCAGTATCGAAGAATGCTCAGGAAGCCAGCATGACTTCGAAAAGTTGGGCTGTATCAAGGCATATAGAGGCTTGATACGCTGGGCATATTCGGGAATGTAAGTACGACCGAAGTTCAGAAAACCCAGTAATGACTGAAGCTTCTTCAGGGCGGTTGGAGGGCGCAAAAGTGCGCACTTCTCCAAGAAATGGGGAGCTAAGCCCTTACCTTCTTTGTTGAGCTCATAGCCCAAAAACAAAACGGTAAATGCAGCAATGTGAGTTGGCAAAATTAAATTTGTATCCTAAGACCGCAAATCCAAGAATAATGCGGTCCACACGTGAAAGATGCGGCCATAATTCGTCGTCTGTCAGATAGATATCGTCGACGTACGAACACGCATCTGGTTCTATGCTGTCCAACAAAGAGACAACACGGGCGGCGAAGACAAAAAAAAAATCCACAGATGCAGGACGCTGAAAGCGGAGGCCCCCTAATCCAATAAAGTGTAAGTGCAAAAAAGCGCCACACCTTCCAAGAGGAGAGCGTTGGAATCGTCTGAAAAAAGAGACGCCATACAGTTTAACAAATCAAAACTGCACTCATGTTCCTCGCAAGAGGGAGCAGTGATCAGCATTGCGGGACAACTTGCGTGATACTCAACATAACTTCGTTGTAGGAGACTGAGCAGCCGCCCAGACATCCCATTGCGCCAAAATCCCAAGTGCAGCCGCACGCGCCATCAAGCCATTGCCGGAACAGTCCCGTTCATGGGCCTCTAAGGGACCCATCAACTGGCCAAAATCCGGGTCAGACAGAGACGTATTGGAGAGGCAATAATCCAAGGACCAAGAGAAAGGACATCGGATGCAAGACATCACAGGTTGCACGCAAGTGAAATACGCAAGCGAAAAGAAAGTCTATAGGACACACTGAGTGTCGCCAATGGCAGGATGCCGAAGCCGATGAGCATGCGTTCACGGAGCATCCGGAGTCGACCTTGGTCGAGGAGGCCCCCAGGAAGTGCAGCCATTGCGTAGCAAACAGACCAAAAGCAATATACCAGCCGCTAAGGCGAGGATCAACGGAAAGCCGCCAAAGACGCTGGAAAAAATAGAATGAATAAAAGCTGGCATTACACCAAATATAGTTTGAAAGGAGGTAACAAGGCCAGAGCCCACAACTTTAAAAAAGTGCACAAGACCTTCGGTGCGAGATGCATTGAAAACACGGTGAATCAGCTCACCGAAATGTTGTGGGAGGTTTGTGTTCAAAAGGGCCTGTATCTCACTGTGGGTACTAGCCACCTGGAGGATGATCGTCTCCCGTGCGGATGTGAGCATAACCTCCTGGTTCAATAATAGCGCCTTTATTCTGCTCAATTTATTGAAATCTGCCTTCAAAGTCGGAATGGAAGGCCAAATGGAACTATCTATTATGTCGTGCGGGGGAGGAAAAAGCACATTTTTGCAGCACACAACCCGGTGGAAAACAGTTACATTATAGGGGATGCCGGCCAGCATTCCACAGCAGTCCTGATTATTCAGAAGGAGATAGCTACCATTTGCAAGCACAGTGAAAGTAGGTGATATAGCAGGAGCAGGAATGCCCTTTAAAACACAAGCAAGATTCGGAGCTGAAACATTACAAGCCCCGTGCAATTTAATGTTTTTACAAATCAGGGATTGACCCACAGTAGAATCGCATGACTCTCCTGTGAGAAAAACTTCTTTTCCGTCCCTAAGGCATATATACATGAAAGGCAGGGACCAAAGTTCATGCAAGAAGGCACTGCCTAAAGGCTGAAAACGGCCAACAGGGTAATGTTTCATGCAGGAACTGAATTCAAACAAAGAAAAAGGCAAAGAGATAACCCCGTGAACTAGCCACACTGCAGAGTCCAACTCCGCCACAGAGAATGGTAATGGCTCTATCTTTTCGATATGCAAGAGAGTGTATGTTGCATCTTTCATGGACATGAATTGCTGTTTCTCAGTTAAATTAAACGGCAAGAATAAGGCAGAGGTGTTCAAAAATGCCAAGGAACTTTACCCATTTTAAGTGTCTGCAATGTCCATGCAAACTGCATCACTGAACACAATTGATTTTGACCATGATATAACACAGATACATCATCTTGTACAATATCAACAACAGAGGAAATAATATTCTCTAATGTGTTAATGCGGGAAGACAGGGTATTAATACTATTGTCAACAACAGCAAGCACTTTTTCTAAATTTGCTTGATCGATTTCCCGTAAACGGGAAGCAGCTTCAATTTGCGAAAGCTTCCAGAGTTCATTGTAAGTTTCATAAATGAATCTCTTAGGTCGAGGACCACGAGGCCCCAGAACAAAATCGGACAGATCAATGTTGCCTGATAGGAGGGATAAATGTTGTTTTATAGAATCTAAGGAAGAGTGCTGCAACCACTGTTTACACAATTTACCAACAGAATATGTTGTAACAGTACGAGAGTCAGAAAACCTTGGATCTGGTCTATCCTGTTTGTAACCAGGAGCTGAGTCATGAAAACACAGTTGGCAGGCATTTGATGCTATGGGCCAAGCCAACCAGGGTGACTGAACAATCGCAGAGGCATTAAACGAATTGTTTTGAAACAAAGCTTGCAAATTGGCTAGGGAAATATTAAAACGCAAGCTGTCGTTGGGAGTTGAAGACAATACGGGAATGGAGGGTGTATTTAATTGTTTGGAAGTAGCCAATCCCCAACAAGTTGTTTGATAGATCGTACGATTTAAAAACAAAATTTGTACCGGGATGAGGCAAGCACGGTGTAAGGCTTCTGTGCCGCGTACCTGCCATGACTTGGTGCCCCAAATAGATTTTAAGTCAATGGTCTTCAGCCAGTGCTCATAACCACCCACTGCTAATGCGTTCAAGAAGGAACCCGAATATAGCAATTTGGTGTGGGTCAACATGACCTTCTGAGTGGACGAAGTGTTCAATTTAAAATAATAGGACCCAGGGTTTGATCTATCAAAGTCTGTAAAGTAAGTAAATTTACTTCTAAGAGTTTGGGAGCTACCTGGCAAAGGGGTCGGACAATGTTCCCATTGGGTGTAATTAAAAGGACCCCGAAGAGTACTTGGTTTATGGAGAAAGTGGTTGCCCCAATGCTGGTAACAATATAAGTCAGCATAACTTGCAGAATTTAAATACAGATCTTCAGCATGAAAAGCAGCATAATATTTCAAATCAGTAAATAACGATTCAACGGCATGCACATCCCAATCGTCAGAATGAATATTACTTTTAACGACATCACCCATTGAAACACGGAGGACATTTGGAACATTAATAATCTCGGTTGGCCCATGAATTTGGAAATTTACTGCATCCCATACGATGCCATCAGCGACTGGGAAAGCTGAAATGTTCACGAATGTGTGGTCACGCTTCATGATGTGAGAAGAAGAATGCGGAGCCAAAGTTCCAGCGACACAGTTCACTGCAGAGCGTTCTGGTAAATAGTGACCATTGATGAGTAAGAAAAAAACTGTCACAAAGCCAATGGACATGAACAGAAAAATCAGGAATAGTACCAACCAGATGTATGTCCATGGTGGGATCAAAAAATTGTCTCTGAACCAGGATATAAAAATACTGAAGCTGGACGGGATAAGTGATGAGGTGGAAGCCGAATCAAAGGAATAACGGGCTGGGCTCAGTGGCGTTGTTGGTAGGTGAGCCACCGACTCATTGGCTGGGTATGTATACTCGGTCTCCTCGTTGCAGGAGGAATCCGGGTAGTCAAGCAGGCGATCAGGCAAATCTACCATCTCAATGGCCACATCAGTGACCGTGTTGGCTGGAGGGCCACAAACATGAGTCCTAGAAATGGCTGGACAGGAGACCGCTGGTGTTACACTATTCAGGATCGGCCAGATGTTGTAGCTTGACATTGTCCACTGAGATGTATCTGTTGTCTTTGCGACCAGGAAGCGGAGGTAAGATGACTGTACGAGTACCCTTCAAGCCAAGGACTGGAACCGGTGCACGATAAGAGGGGCCAAATTCTTTTTTGTTATCCACCTTCTCTCGGACCAGATCTCCAACTTTCGGAAGCCAGCCGGCAACCGGAATCTGCAGCGCAGCGTCTGTGGCTGAAGGTAAATGTTCGTTTGCAAGTTTGTCATGGGCTTCTTGCAAGTCCTGCAACATAGTAGAATGATTATCTACGTCAAAGATTGCGGATTGCGCCGCCATGTCTAGACCATCAAGGTCGGGCACAAACATTTGGATGCCAAAGAGCATTTCGTATGGGGTCCGCCCACCCAGAGATCTTCTAGGGAGATTATTAAGTGCACGTTGTACGCTATAGAAGTGGGCCAGCCAGTTCCTGCCATTACCTAAGACTCTAGCTGTCAAGGATTGCTTTAAGTCACGGTTCATTCGTTCAACAATCGAATTGCCCTCGGCCGATATGGAGACGAAAATTGCACCTGCACCCCCAGTGATCCCATTGCGTCCTTGTACGCCTTAGAGGCGAACGCCGGACCTTGGTCGGAATGGAGGGTGCCGCAGGCAAAAATTCCCACAAAGACACGCAAATCCCTTATGACATTTTGAGTGTCAGCACTCCGTTGTGGCCAAACCCAGATGAAACGTGTGCACGAATCCACCGCAACCAAGATGTACTTATATGCAGTGTCAGAAGAAAATGGACCGCAGTGATCCAGGTAAACACACCCAAAAGGTTTGTTAGAAATGCAGAGCTGTGTTTGTGGTGGTCGTGTAACCGTTGAAGGCTTAATTTGCTGACAAACGTCACAAGAAAGCACATAAGTACGGGTTTGGTTATATAAACCACGCCACCAGTAACGCTGCTGCAAGATGGAAACAGTCGCAGATACGCCAGCATGGGCCGAAGCCAAGCCTTCGTGTGTGGCCCTTATCAAGGAAGGTCTGCGGTCCGCGTTGGGAATCGGCCGATCACCAACGTCTGGAATTCTTATGTAAGGAACCTGTTCGGGACTTAACTGATAAGAGTACTTGGAAGGGAAACCCCGTGGGTAATTAGCACCTTCCTTTGTTGCAGCAATAGCTGCCAAAATCTCATTATCTATTTTAGTCATGGATCTTGTAACTGCTGCAACTGAGCACGTGGCTACTGCTAATTTGGCAGCTTCATCTGCCAAACTGTTACCGACAGCGTGTGCGCCCACACGCTGGTGGCCAAGGGTGTGAATCACCTGTGTGAGAGGCAAACATTGTTTAAGATCTGCCACTTGAACCCAAAGCAACTTATGCTTAATTGTGCTGCCTTTTGCATCTCTATAGTCGTTTTGCGACCAAAAGAATAGGTTGTCATTGAAAGATTGAACACAGTAGTAAGAATCGCAGACAATAAGAGTCGTCACGTCTGGATTCGCAAACTCAAGTGCGAGCACCAAAACACGCAGCTCAGCCAATTGTGCAGTACTGTCTCCTAGTGCCTGTGTGTGCACAACATTCGACTTGAACTCTCCGTTCACCATATTACCTGCAACAATAGCACACGCTGCGGAATAAGCATGCTTGGAACCCGTGGCCGGTTGTGTCGAACCATCGGTATATAAAATACATTCGTACTCCTCAAGCGGTAGCAAAGACAGAGGAGGAGGATGAACAAATTCATACTGTAAGAACTCCTGTGTCTGAAGAGAGGAATCAAAGATAAAAGTGACATCCGGGGATGTCAGAGATGTAGCCCATTGTATCCAACGGGGGTGCAAAGCCTTAGAGTTCGGGACACTTGCCTTCGTCACTGCCTCAAGGGCAGGATATGGTGTTACCACCAAAATGCGTTTTCCCTGTGCCAGTGCGCGTTCCTTCAGAATCGCCATTTGCACTGCAGTCAAAACTTTCTCCACAGAGGAAAAGCGCAGCTCCGCTGAAGTGTAAAGATGTGACTTGTATGCAATCGGTACTGTGTCACCTTCGTTAAAGGTTAAGTACGTAAAACCCACAGCTCCTGGCACAATTCTAATCACCAGGTTTGTGTGGTTATCACGAGTCAACAAGAATTTAGATTCAAGTAGATCAGACTGCAAAGAGTGCAGTATCGAAGAATGCTCAGGAAGCCAGCATGACTTTGAAAAGTTGGGCTGTATCCAGGCATATAGAGGCTTGATACGCTGGGCATATTCGGGAATGTAAGTACGACCGAAGTTCAGAAAACCCAGTAATGACTGAAGCTTCTTCAGGGTGGTTGGAGGGCGCAAAAGTGCGCACTTCTCCAAGAAATGGGGAGCTAAGCCCTTACCTTCATTGTTGAGCTCAAAGCCCAAAAACAAAACGGTAAATTCAGCAATGTGAGATTTGGCAAAATTAAATTTGTATCCTAAGACCGCAAATTCAAGAATAATGCGGTCCACACGTGAAAGATGCGGCCATAATTCGTCCTCTGTCAGATAGATGTCGACGTACGAACACGCATCTGGGTCTATGCTGTCCAACAAAGAGACAACACGGGCGGCGAAGACACCCGGGCTGTTCTTGTAGCCCATGGGCAAACGCCGAAATTTGAAATGTTTACCACCGGAAGTGAAAGCGCTCCATTGGCTGCACTCCGGGGACAAGTTGTGCGTGTAAAATCCGTTGGATAGGTCAAGTGTCGTTTTATATTTTTTATGAACAAGACGTCTACAGGCGCAGAACTGTGGGTATTAGGATAGATATAGTGAACCTATATCTAAGTAAGGGGTGCATGCACCACCTTACACAGGCTGCAGTAGCAGACCTATTGTGTCATTTTGAATGGCCTCTCAGGGGTGGCATAATACATGCTGCAGCCCCTGGGAGGCCTCTGGGGTACCTATGCCCTGGGTACATAGTATACCATATACTAGGGACTTATAAGGGTACCCCAGAATCCAATCTGGAGTGTACCTAAAGTACATGCAATCAATTTAGAGGAGAAAGCAGATAGACTGGGGTCCTGAATAGCAGGATCCCAATCAGACTAAGTCGAAAACAGTTAAACATCAGCAAAAAGTGGGGGTAACTATAAGAAGCAGATCCTACTCTCATACACCATCCATTCTCTGTCTTTTGTCCAGCGATTCTACCGTAGCTGTATTCACCGCTTCTTTTATCAGAGATTCTAACTCTGACCTTGTTATGGACACCACCTCTTCTTCCAGCTCTATACCTGTTGCTGGATGTAGGTGGTTCCTTTTTGTGAGCTCTTCTTATGCTCCATAATTCTGCCATGAACTAGAGCCATTTATCTCGACAAAACAGAGATGTTGCCAGCTGCCGAAAGCATACTATTGCTAATGAGCTCCTGGTCTTGGCACTTAAATACGTATGAAATCACCAATCAACACAAAGCGCAAATTGTATATAATTGCATCCCCTACCCGGCCATCTTCTTCATCCCTATGCATGCTCATTCTGAGCAGCATTCAGTGACAAGGGAACTGTCATGGCTGTATGCCACCAGCTTTGCTCATCTGCATTTGTCAAAACTATTTAATTAACAAACTTTAAATTTTCTCTCACTGAAACTGTGTGCCGGATGCTACAGACTGGAATCAGCAGGATGTACTAGCAGTATGAGGAGTTAACCTGATGCTCAAAATGCAAGTAAGACTAGTTTAAAGAGCGAACTGACATGGAAAGGGGCTGTCTAGTGGCAGGGCCTCCTCAATTATTATGACTGGGACGAGGAGCGCTAAAGGGGAGGTACTGCTGATTATTCTTCCACCTTTTCGGAACCTGAAGTTGGTGCTTCCAATTCAGTCAAGTACTTAAGGATCTGCAATACGTAAGGAGAGGGAAGTGTAGATCAGCGTACTACTGGATCATTCCAAAAAAGCTACCACTCGTTGAGTCAGGGGTACTTTTCCCACAATGTGGCAGACCCTCAAATTTTTCTCGTTTTCTCCAGGGCAAAAGCAAAGACTTAATGCTCAGATAATGGAGAGACTTGGAGTACCTTAACATCCCACGTTTTGGCAGAGGATGTCTATTTTTGACAATGCTGATAAAGTGCTGCCACATTCGAACAAAATTGAGTCAAGTCTGGCTACGCTTATAGGGTGTGCATCAGTCAGTCTGGAAGATTCTACACATTCTGATTCTGTAAATTAGAAAATTGAGAGCACACTGAAGAAATTCTATGATGCCAACAACCTGAAATTGCTAGCAGGCACTTACGCAACTTGTTGCATAATCTCTGCTGAAGGATTTTGAGTACTTAACCAGTGCCGTACATGAAGGAGAGTACTATTCTGAATTATTGGTACATATGTAACCACAAGTTAAATTTCTTTGGGATATATCATGAGACACAATTAGGGTTTCAGCTTTGGCTAATGATGCCTCAGTTTCAGCTAGACGCCGCATATGTTCAAGAGACTGGAAGTCTGGGACTTATGAGAATTCATTCTTTCTGAAAGTTACTTTTCTGGGACAAAAGACTGCTTGGTGAGCAGCTTGACTGACTAGTGTCCAAAGCCTTCAAAGACAGGAAACATGTCCTGCCTTACAAAGGGAAATCCATATCTTCATCTTGCTCCTTTGGTGATTCCGACAGGTATTCCTACTGAAGATCTTTCTGAAGAAGACTCTTCAGCCTAGAAAGATTGAGAGAAAAATCTGAGAAGTCAAATACTTATTTTCAGCTAGCATGGCAGAAGAACTAGAGCCCCCTGACTAGCAAGGTAAAGGCAAAGATTGGCGTCTTGTTGGAAGTTGTTTTCAGCACTTCTTGACGGTCTGGGAAGCAGATTCACTGATCCGTGGGTGCAGAATAACATTCACCGACGATAGGTTATCAAGTTAGACTCTTTCCCTCCAATTTCAGGTTGCATCCCTACCCCTATCCTCAAAAACAAAGACAAGAAACAGGACTTGTGAGAAGGAATTATTGTTATCATTGTCAATATTAAAGAAACTAATTGTAAAACCAGTCCTACTTTCATAGCAGGGTGAGGGTTTTCACTCACCTGATGGAGAAGGTGTTGGCAGGTTGCATGCCGGTACTTAACCTAAAGGCAGCAACACTTGGATAAAGAACTCTCATTTCAGCAGAAGATAATTCTGATGTTCTGGCCTGGAGACGTCCTGATTACCTAGTATCTACAAGATGGATATCTCTGTGTCTATCTTCCCAAGTCATCAGTGGTTTCTGAGATTTGCAGTAAAGAAGCATCACTTCCAATTCACAGTGCTTCCATTTGGTCTGAAATCAGTTCCCAGCGTGTTCATGACAGTCATAGTGCCTCTGGTGGGCATTCTTCATTAGGAGGGTACATCCTTCATCTGTACCTCAAAGATTGGATGATTCATTCACATTCTAGAACTCAGATTGTTCAGGACGGAAATGCAATCTTGAATAGATTGATGGATCACTGTTTTCTGATAAATTTGTACAAGTCTGAGTTGGCGACTTCTCAGGATCTGGTTTTATAGGAGCCACATTCAAGACAGATTTAGGAATTGTGTGTCTTCCAGAACAAAGATTTCTGAAGACGAGGTGACATCTATTAAACAGCTCAGGAGAATACTCCTGCAGGAGCCTGGTTGCAGGTCCAGGAGGACATGGCTGAATCCCTGGTACTGGTTCCTTGTCAAAGTTCCATCTGTGGAATCTGGTGAATCTCCAGAATCTCAGAGCTATAATAGCACAGTGTAGATGAAACCGATCTTCATAAGAGAATTATAATAGTGGTTGAATCCAGTATAACCCTTGAAAGAAGGCCGATTGTTGCATCTAAAAGTGATAATATTAACCACAGACATCAGCAGTGTTGCCTGGGGTGCTTGGGTGAAGGAGAGACCTGTTCAGGCAAAGTGGACATGGCAGGTAAGGGTATTAATCCTGTAGTGAGTTGGAAATTATTCGAAGAGCCCTTCTAGAGTTTGTTCCTCTGCTGGAGAACAACAATATTTTGGTTCAAGTATACAGAATAATAACCAAATTATATATCAACAGACAGGGGCAGACCAGTTTGAAAGCTCTTTTCAAGATCACGTTAGCAGTTTTTCAATGGGCAGAGGTTCCCCTAAATTCTCTTCCTTTAATTTACATTCTGGGAATAGCAGGAAAGCAACTCAGTTAATGAGGATTTTCCCCATCTTCTCAGTATTATTAGTTGAATCATCTTATTAGTGCAGAAATCGATCAGAAATGAGTCCCTAGTAATATTTAGGTTTGTATCTCACAAGAAGGTGCTTGGTTTGGAGAAGGCATGGGAGCTCGGCTTTCTTTATACCCTTACCCCATTCTCTCTGATTTAGAACTTGTTCTTAAGAATAAGAAGGGAGAATGCTTTAGCCATTCTGATTGCTTGCTCATTCTGGTTTCCTCTGATGACTTAGATGATAATTTGTCAGGGATGGGTGCTACCAATAACTCAACCCCCCCAGCTTTTTTCAGATCTATTTCAGGATGCTCTTTTTTTGTTTGCGCTTAACAGTTTGAAGTTGAGTGGATTGGTCTACAAAGAAAGGGATTTACTAGGGAGTTTTTCCAGATCTGTCCCAGCATAGTCTTTTTGTTTACGCTTAAGTTTATAATTTAAGTGGGTTGGTCTACAGAGAAAGAGACTTAGTAGAGAGCAAGCTGTAGTAGTGCAAGCTTCCAGAAAGCAGTCAACTCTCAAATATGATTTTTCGTACTGAGAAACTTTTCGAAAGTGTTGACAGAAAAATTACTTGACCCTATTTTGTGATTGTATTTTACTGTTTTCCTTTCTGCAGGATGGCTTCTCTAAAGGTATGAGGGTTGTTCCTTCGAGAATTCAGTACAATAAATATACAAAATAGTGATGGATGGAATGCTTGAATTCATCTCAGCCATTGGTAATCACTCTGCCTGCATCCCAATCCATCGGTATTTTTCATACCATATCACCTCAGTTTGGACCCAGCTATATGTCAATCAGTCTTGACCCTGCTCCAATAGGAACAGTCCAGCCCGAACTGCCAAGCCAGGTCCTCCCTGAACCAGAACACAAGCAACCCAGGACCGGTGTTGCCTTAGTTATGGACTCATCAGCCGGGTACAGCTTGGTTCCAGTAACACAGTGTGCACTGCACCCATACATGTCGCACTTAGGGTGACATAATAAGTATACATAACCGTGATGGATGGAATGTTTGAATTAATCTCAGCCACTGTTAATCGCTCGGGCCGCATCCCAAACCAACGTTATTTTGCACACCATGCCACCTTAGTTTGGACCCAGCTATATGTAAATCAGCCTTGACCCTGCTCCAATAAGAACAGTCCAGCCCGAACTGCCAAGCCATGTCTTCCGTCAACCAGAACACAAGCAACCCAGAACCGGGTTCGCCCCAGTTATGGGCTCATCAGCCGGGTCCAGAGTTGTTCCAGTGACAGTGTGCACAATATCCACGTCTGGGCATACCTGTCACACTTAGGGCGGGGCACTTAGCAAGTAGAGAGTATAGGTGCAGCTGGGGTTGCTTTAATTCTCTTAAGATACATGTGGCTTCTATTCATCGAAAATCTTCTATAACATTTATCTGGTAACAGGGTTGTTTGTGTTCCGGTTCAGGGAGGCCCTCACCTGGCAGTTCGGGCAGGACTGTTCCCATGAGGAACAGAGTCATGGCTGATTTGCATATGGCTGGGTCCAAACTGAGGTGGCATGGTGGGTGAAAAATCCATAAATACTTTACAATTCCTCTCAGCATAAAAAAGTAGAAGATATGACCAATACAATAGTAAAGTGCATGATCTCAGTTATAACCAATGTGAATTAAAGTACGGCAGTTTAAAACCATCTTCTTATGCAGTACTGAAGTACTAAGTCTCAATTATTGCAAAAGTAGATCAAATACGATAGCCTCTGACCGTGCACCCGGCTATACCAGAGTTGTGCAAGGAAATAAAGTACTGATCCCAATAATATCATTATGCTCCTTATGTGATGTTCATCAAGTCATACTGATTGAAAAAATACTTAATATCCCCAAAAAAGAGTGGGCTTTAACCTCCGCACCCTGAGTTCCGCATATTGTTACCAGAGGAAATATTCAGAATGACACTTCAAGTTTTGCCATAGGATATGAAGAGCCTATACCTCTCCTTGAGAGTGCTGTTCAAAAGACCAGAAGAGCGCGAAGCGGGGAGTTAATACCTCTCCCCCAGGGGAAGATTAAAAAGTCTCTGTCTTGTCCCCTATTCCGACAGATGACCTACATAACTAATACTCTTAATCCAGTCGGTTAGTGGAGACCAAATCAGGACTCCGTGTCTTCGCGCCTTTTGGCCCTTACACCCAAATAGGCTCCTTTCCATGTTAAACATTGCCAAAACCCATGTCCTCCATTCTGGCAAGGTTGGAGGATCGGGCTTTAGCCATCTTGAGGCTATGCACATGCGGGCCCCTGCCATAGCCACAAATATCAAATATAACTCCCCCTTTGAGTATCTGGAACCTTCCACTAGCCCTATCAACATCATCTGGGGAGTGAGTTTGATCTGTATATTGAAGATCATACCAATGAAGTTCCTAATTTCCTGTATATGTGTTTAGCTCTGGACAAGAGAAAAATATATGTATGATTTCAGCCTGTTTTATTCCAAATCAGTGGCATTTAGCATCAGGCTTCCTGCCCCAACTATATAACTTAGCCAGAGTGTAATATAAATCAAATACAGTCTTGAAGTGCATGCTGTTTAATCCTGCAGTTAAGTGTCTCGCTGAGACCTCTAATGATCTCTTTAATATCGGTCCATCTGCCGCTAACGCTTCCTCCCACTTAGTATTCTGAACCTATAGGTCGTTGTGTAGAGCTTGTGTTAATAGATTATAAATTTTCCCGATCCTAGTTCCGTCATCAGTGGCTTCTATAATGGGGACTTTACTTACTAAAACTTGATTCTTGCCCATCTTGCTAATAAAGTCTCTGATCTGCAAATATTTTTAAAAAAATGTCTCTTTTGTTAGGCCATACTTTTCCTGCATCTCGCTAAGTGAATATAACTGCTATTTGTCATAAAAGTCGCCGAGTCTTGTAATGCCATTCTGCTCTCATCTTTTACCCATATTATCATGGAATATAGAGGGTAAGGCAGGAGAACTCCATAAAGGTGTATGCTGTATACTGAGTACATTTAGTGATGCCTATTCTTCTCTTCACTTGCTGTCGTACTCTTTCGTCGGCGGGGAAGATGACGGGCTGAGCTCATCCTTGAGAGCTACGCCTCCTCCCTACAGCCCCCTGGCTCACCTGTGGACGCCGTACAAGCAGCTGCTGTGGGGCTGACCGCCTCCTGTCTGCTCTCTGCGGCTAGCTCCGACACGATCAAGAAGGATGACAGGCTGACCCTGCCCCAGTACTCTGCGCCACCTTCCTGCGGCTCATCAACGGATACCAGGTGGGACCGGGCTAAACGCTGCTGCGGTGCTGACCGCCGCCTCCCGTCTGCTTTTTTGCTGCAATCATCCCGTGACTCAGACTCGAACTGGACTCTTGGGCTTCTGCCTTTTTAGACTTATGCCACATACGTGACAGCTCCTTGGGTGGGGGCGCCATAGACTTTTGACGTAGACTTTTGACCCCGGTCTGGGTCTGCTGTTCTGCCCCGCTCTGCTCTCTTGGGGCTGGAGGTTGGTCTTCAGGATGCAGGGATCTGGCACCTGCACGCCCTGGGGTGTCCCACGGAATGCGCGGTGCTCACTCAGCGACTGAGGGCCGGACTAAAGCTGGCATGAAGTGGATGTAGTCCCCGTCCCCCCCCCCCCCCTCCCTGAGCTGCAAGAGCATCAGGAAGGGACAATCTAGGAGATCTCCTTGGTTGGACGACCAATTTTAAATCTGCTTTATTCGGGGTCTGAAACCAGCTTACTCCAGGCTTCTCCCTTAGACATGGAGACTCCAGCAGGCTGCGATTCTCATCTGGCGGACAGACTAATGGAAGTTGTTCCTAGAGGATTACCTACTCCCTCTCTAATGCCTGAGGGCTTTCTAGCTACTCCTGGGACCACAGCTACCTTCAGTGTAGATAGTAAAATCAATCTTAGTGAGCAAGCTCCATCTCCCAAACCCCAATTGAAGTGTATTACAGATTCAGACACCACTGAGACACCTAAACAATTAAAAGGGCTTTATTTTAACACCCGCTCTGTTCCAAAGCACCCAGTAGAAATATGGAGCCTTCTGGATATTGAAAAGCCAGACATCTGTTTCATTACTGAAACCTGGCTCCATGAACATGCCTCCCCTGATGTGGCGACTGCGTTCCCGCCCCAATACCATCTAACCAGACTAGACAGGAATGTCAGGAGAGGAGGAGGTTTAGCAATAGCCACTACGACCGGATTGGAAATTACCACGCTAGAATCCATTTCTTCGGACCTGTTTGAACTATGCATTTTCAGAATTGAAAGTCAATCCAAGGGTACCTGGAGAGGCGCCATAGTGTACAGACCCCCTGGCCCGAAAGCCAATTTTATACACCACTTGCTTGAAGCAATTGCCCCCCATGTATTAGCAGCTGATAACTTTCTCCTCATTGGGGATTTCAAATATCATGCAGAACTTCTATCAGATCCTGACACCAATCAACTGATCACCAATCTGAATACATTGGGATTGGTCCAAATGGTGGTGGGACCTACCCACTCGGCAGGTCATACTCTTGACCTTCTGTTCACTAATACAACTAGGGTCAGAGTGGAGTCCCCTCTCCCCCTGCTATGGTCCGATCATGATTTGTTGAAATTCTCTATACCAGTAATCACCACAAAAAAATGACCTCAGTAGTGAATTTACATGGAGAAGGCCTTGGTGGAAAGTTACTTCTACCACCTTTTCAGCCCATTTCAGTCCCCCTCCTTTATCCTACACCGAAAGCATTGATCAGGCAGCTACCTCTTTTGAGGAGGCAATCACATCGACTTTGAACATCGTGGCCCCCTTTACAAGGGTCAAACTCAAGCCCAGGACAGCACCCTGGTTCACAGAACCATTAAAAATTGAAAAACTCTCCAGTAGGACAGCTGAACGGAAATGGAGGAAAAGCAAAAGTACCAAAGACCGGAAAAAGTACAAACTCATCCACCGAAGCTATCTGAATCATATTAGACAGGCAAAAAAACTATATCTCATTAACAGGATTGAAAAAGCTGCTAATTCCAATAAGGAGCTCCATAAAATACTAAAGGAATTTACCACTCCTCCTACCCAGCCGTGTAATCCTTCTTCGCAAGACTGGGCAGACACACTTTCCACGTTTTTCGAGGAAAAGATTATCGCGATCCATAAATCCTTTCCGAATCATGATGCAAAAAATTCAAAAGATTCTATAAATGACTTTGACAGCACCCTTCCTCTTTTAGAGGAGTTCACTTTGTTCAACTCAGATGAAGTGTCAACTGCCCTGGTCAAGATCAAATCGGGCTCTCCAGTAGACCCGGTTTCACCTCGTTTTTTTCCAACCATTGCCCCTTTGCTCCTTAGAAACCTTGCTGATTTATTTAATATGTCACTTTCACAAGCAGTAGTTCCAGTTATATGGAAAACAGCTAGAGTCAGGCCTATTTTTTTTAAAAACCACTGCTGATCCCAAGGTACCTAGTAATTATCGTCCAATCTCTCTGCTTCCCTATTTTGGAAAGGGGCTTGAGTCCCTGATCAATAAGCAGCTCACCGCCCTCCTGGAGAGCCATGGATTATTGGATCCGTCAGTCAGGTTTCAGGGCCGCCCACAGCACCGAAACAGGTCTGGTGGAGGTCATTGACAACATCAGACTAGTCCAGGATAACGGGCAGTCAGCCATGCTTATCCTGTTGGATTTGTCAGCCGCCTTTGACACCATCTCCCACAGCATCTTAGAACAATGGCTCTGGGAGATGGGTGTCAGAGGTGTGGCCCTGGACTGGCTCAGAAGTTATCTAACCGACCGAACCACCACGGTACAGATCGGCACCATGTCTTCCCGTAGTCGGCCAGTAAAGATGGTAGTCCCTCAGGGCTCCATCCTGAGCCCTATGCTATTTAATCTTTATGTGACACCACTGGCCAAAGTGATCAGGTCCTATGGCTTTGATGTGGTGTCATACGCTGATGACACCCAGCTATTGATCACCCTAGGCCCCGATCCCATCAACACAAAGATCCGCTTCAAAAACTGCATGACCCACATTAATAACTGGATGAGCGCCAACCATCTCCAGCTCAATGGCAGCAAGACAGAGTTCATTCTCTTCGGTAGGGCGCACAAATTTTGGTCGAATGACTGGTGGCCCCATAATCTGGGTCCTTGTCCGTCTCCAAAACCAGTGGTGCGGAACCTTGGAGTAATGATTGACAACCAGCTGTCAATGAAAAATCATATGAACCATATAATCAGCACCTGCTGTGGAATAATGCGCAGTCTACGAAAAAAAAATTTATGGATTCCAACTGAATCGAGGAAACCACTTGTCCAGGGACTAATCATAAGCTGTATTGATTATGGAAATGCCCTGTTGGCCTCGATCAATGAGGAACTCTATTCCAGGCTTCAAGCCTTGCAAAATACAGCCGCCAGACTGGTACTGAACCTTCCTTCTAGGTCTCCATCAGCACCTAGCCTGAAGAATCTTCATTGGCTCCCCATTAGGAAGCGAATCCGTTTTAAGATCCTCTGTTTAGTGCTTAAGAACATGTACGGAAGCGGGCCAAGCTATTTCGCAAAAAAGCTCACCTGGTACCAGCCAAATTGGACGCTCAGGTCAAGCACCAAATCTCTTCTCACCCCTTGTAAAATTCGTACCGCTAGGAATGGCGGGAGATCCTTTTCTTTTCTCACACCCACTCTCTGGAATAAACTTCCATCCCACTTACTCTCTGTAACAGATCACAATCGATTCCGCAAGGAACTAAAAACTTGGCTATTTGATCATCTATAACGTCCCTTTCTCTTTCCTTCAGCTCCAGTGGAGTTGTACGCAAGCGCCATGAAACCTCCGGGTGATATGTGCGCTTAATAAATATTCTTGACTTGACTTGACTTGTAACAATAGAACAACGCCCTGCTCGGATACAAAGTAGTAGGTTGGCTGGGTTTCCAGCTACCGCTGTTACTGCTGCTACTGTTGCTACTGAGGCAGTATTGGGTTAATTGCATGACGATTGTAGTAACTAAGTTCCATATTTCTCAAAAAGCACACCTTGGCCGGGGACCCCAGCCTTAGCTCGTATATAGTTGGTGTTTTAGCATGGCTTAAATCATGTGTCCTGCCCGTGATCAAGATCCCTATTTGCTGCAGCACACAGGACCAATAGTAAAATGTGAGACTAGGAGGTGCCCCCCACCCTCCGCTCTTGGTAAGTTTTGTGTACTTAGAGGCCCTTCTTGGCTTCTTAAACTACCAGAGGAAACTAAAGCATACACTCTCTAGTTTTGAGAGGCAATACTTGTTGACTACCAAAGGGATAGTTCTGAACATATATAATAGTTTTGGCAGTATTACCATTTTTAATACGTTGCATCTTCTTACCAATGAGAGGTGCAAATTATTGATTCTGTTGCACTCCTGCCTTACCTTAGATAGCAGGAATAACAAATTCAATTCCACTAGCTGGTCTAAAATAGATGTTATCCTGACAACCAGATAGATTGCATCATCCACTCTCATCTGTTCCTCAGAACGATTCCCCCGGTACATACTACATGAGTCTTATCCACATTAAGGTGGTGTCCTGCTAGTGCCCTGAAGCTATTGGCCTCTCTCTCTCGAGTTTGTTTAAGGCTCTTAGAGGGTCTGGTGTTACCATGGCAATGTCATCTGCATAAGTCAGAACTTTATACTCCACCTGATTTACTGAAATCGGCTTGATCACTGGGTTTTTCTCCAATAAGGAAATACAGTTTTCGATATATAGTGAGATTAGCAATTGTGAGCACTGGCACCCTTGTCTTGACCCCCTGGTGACTAAGATCCTGTCTGATTCCATCCCCATTATCTGTAATCTAGCATTATGGGCCTGATGTAATGCCCTAATGGCCTTAATGATGCCACAACTGAGTCCCTTCCACTTTAAGACATCCTATAGGTAGCCCCAAGATACCCCTTCAAAGGCCTTTTCGGTCTCCAATAATATTAGGCCCATAGGTGCTTTTGTTGCCTCGACTAAATCGAACAGGGTGATTACCCTTCTAATATGATCAACCGTGACACGGCCAGGGATAAAACCAGGTTGGCGGGATGATACCAGATTGGCTGTTACCTTTCCTAGAAGTTTTGAAAATATCTTAGTATATATTTTTACATCATTCTTTATTAATGAAATTGGGCTGCAAGACCCTGGGTTTAAATGGGACTTACCTTATTTCCTAAATATGATGATATTAGGGGATTCCTAAGAGAAAGGGGCCTCCCCCTTGCTCTGTACCCTGAAAAAGGTAGAGTTCATATCTGTCCCAATTTCTGAGTAAAAAGTCCTAAAAGAAACTCCAGGGGTAACCTGTCTGGTCCTGTGGCTTTCCCCAGAGCCAAAGATATAACGGCCTCAGCTACCTCTTCAGGAGAGATCGGCTGTTTAAAAGAGGTCTGATCTTCGTCTTTTAATACACCCCCATTTATTGTGCTTAAAAACTTTGTGTAGCTGCCCAAGGGTGGAAATCTATCCTATGTATATAGATCCTCATAAAACTGTGTGAAAATCCTGATGATATCTGTCGGGATGTCAGATTTGCACCCTGACTGTCCAATATAGCGTCTGTCCTCCTCTCTGTGTATTTTTGTCTGATACAGAGTGCCAATAATCTCTCAGTGTTTTCCCCATGTTCATAACACTCTGACTTTTAGTTTTGGAATTTTGCGGCTACTTCCATACTGAAATGCTGATTTATTCTAGCTTTGACCACCGTAATATGCTGTTGGGTCTCCTTAGAGTCGCTTTTCCCTATCATCAGCTTGATCTGTAATGCTTCCAAAAGTGAAAGTTCCTCATATAGCCCTAGAATCTGGCTATGCCTCTGCTTCTACCAGTGTAAGCTATAACTCAAGTTTCACCCCTGCCTTTAATATATCCCATACTATATTATCAGTAGCAGCACCTCTGTTGCCAGGAAGTCCATTATCCACTTATGCACATGGTCAACATATTCCATGTCAAGAAGGATTTTTTTTATCAAAAGTCGGATTGCCCCTTAGATTGACTAGACCCATGATTTGGAGTTCGAGCACCAATGGGTTATGATCTGATAAGACCGTGGGTTATTTCTTGATTTCCACCAGTCCGCCAAGTGCTGTGGAGACAAAAAAATAATCTAAACGGACTAACTTACTATGAGGGAAGGATAAAAATGTAAACCTGGGATCTGGTGCTTTCAATTTATCTCAAACGTCTTTCAGCCCATGATCTTTTGTTAGCCTTTGAACAGCTCCAAGCGCCAATGGTTTCCTTCCAGATTATGGTTTAAGCCCCCCAGCATTCCCACTCACATCTATATGTATGTTAAGGACACCACAAAAAATGAGGGGCGTTAGCCAAGATGAGACCTAAAGATCAGGTCTAAATGATCGATGACAGCAACCTCATCTAAATTGAAATAATAAACTAAACACAGAGTGAATTTTCCACATCAATACCTCATGTAAGAAATAATCACAAC
Organism: Calotriton arnoldi; assembly: GCA_963921515.1. Classification (NCBI taxonomy): domain Eukaryota; kingdom Metazoa; phylum Chordata; class Amphibia; order Caudata; family Salamandridae; genus Calotriton; species Calotriton arnoldi. The sequence continues at coordinate 192,424 of CAWUFW010017421.1, forward strand.
AGGGAAGATTGAACTCAGAGTAATGGAATTGCTGGTAAGAAATGTAATCACTTTCTGCACTTATTCAAACCTATTTGGACTGAACATGTTCCTGGTAAGAAGCCTCATTTAAATTAAAAAAATATGTGCAACTATAATCCTTGCATTTTGGGTGCTATGTCAGTATCACACAACCACACACACACAAACTATAGAGGTGCAATCGTACTTGTGCAGTTAAAGATGACACAAAACTTTATAGGAAATCCCATTTTGCATCCTTATTTATTTGGCCGCACCCAGCCAAAAGACTAATCTGCTCCAAACTTGGGGTGAACAAAGTTTAGTAGGATATATAAAAGTGTGAAAAAATTGGTGCAGATTGTTCAAATGGTTCAGAGGTTACAAGGAGGATCCAATTTTTTGTACTATTTTTTTGTATTTACACATTTTTTGTATTTGCTATTAAAGTGTAATTTCCCATAGGAGATTTCTCTGCATCTAGCTCTGAAACTGCTAACAGAATGTTCACCAAATTTTTATGACATTGGGTGACTTTCTTGGTTTGATGAAAATCCTTTCAGGGGCTTTAGAGATATAAGCCAAAATGTGAGTGTCTAATATGCATATTAAAGCATGTATATTTTTCAAGTTGTTCACAATTTCCTAATTTGCAACCAATATGTGCATAGTGCCCATGCACAACACGCTGCACTCACACTACACACTCACAGGCATTGCATTGGAAATAAAAAATAAAAAAAAAGTAAGAAAAAACAGCATGGCTGGAGAACCTGTGCTACATTATTCATACGTTCTGAATATCTGTCACCCGCCTTTTTGACAAGACATGCAGAGATTAAAATAAATAAGGAATTTTGCCCCAGACTCCACTGACCTAGCCAACGCCACCCTAAGACACCCTACCTTTACATCTTACTTAAAATCCACAAACCTAGGTGACCACCACCAGGGAGACCTATTCTCTCAGGGATTGGCCATATTTCATGCCACTTACAGGTACTACACAACGCCTTTTACCTATACAGGCTTTGTTTTGCTTTGGTTTATGCCACATAAAACTGAGTTAAGAGGGCTTAGTTTCTCCACATACGTAGTATTTGTATACCCCGCCTTGGGCACTTGTAGCACCAGAATTTTAGCATCTAGTTTATAAAAATACACTGCTTGTTTGTGGAATGCATCTGTGCAGACATTGATTGATTCACCGTGGCCACTGAGGCGGTGCTCATTTGAAGGAGTAGCTGCGGGTGAGACCGCTCATAATGTCACCCTTGCTACTTTCTAAACATTTTGGAGGTTGAGAAGTGTTACTGCACTTCTCTAACTGTGCGCATAGATTGAGTGGCGTGTGTGTTCCATTCTTTCAGCCCCAAACATGCCCACTATGTGCACCGCATAATCAATATTGATACTACATCTTTCGTAATTGTGCTGTACAACTTTGCGGTCTTGGTGGCCTATTAAGGCTTTAGACTGAGCAGAATTCCCACGTTACGGGTAGGATTGCTTATCACTTCGCCTGCATCACTAGTGCATACATTGGTGGCCGGCGCTTTCTAACTCAGGACTACGCACATCACTTTGGCAGTGGACTTTTGTTTGTTGTTATGTTCCTGAATGCTTTTAAGCTTACGTTTTGTCTTTTTACAATTTAGTACAACGGTGGACCCCATAACAAAGAAATTGTGAGCCATATTCTGTATCACCATGCATACTACTTATAGGCCAGCACCAAGTTTCATACTTACATTTGTTATTTCAGTGTGACTGTACTAACAGGTCCTGAAGAATGCCCTGAGCTGGGTTACTCTAGGAGAGAAACATGTTGACCTTGCAAAGGGAGCATTTTTTCCAAACTCCCTGTCACTTCACTTTTAATCCTATCCACTGGGGGTACCAGAATACAACTGACACTCAGCCCACCACGAGATAGTTTTACTCTCACCACACTCTCTCTGTATATAGCACTCTGCCTCTCAACCATACGTAGCGCTCACCTGAAACTAAAAACACCTCAGCTCCTCTCCATTGGAGAGTTGTAGCCCACACCAGGCACCTTTAAGTGCAGATGTGAAGAGAGAAACCAATGATGAAGCATGCCACCCTCAGGTGGGTGAGGGTTCTTGTCCTAAAGAAAGCTTTCTCCCACATACAATAATAAAAGGAAAACCGCCCCCTTGGTACTGACTGTAGTGTTGATACTACAGTCAACACTGAGGGGAGCGCAAATTGCAGACTGCATGTACCATGATGCAAAGGAGCAAACTTTTCTGGGATATGATGTAGTGTCCGGCCACACCCTTTTCCTTCCCAAACTGATTTTCATAACCTCCTCTACCATTTATCACACGTTCCTAGTGTTCCTTTTTGTAAAAATTGCATTCCGGCCCATTGATTATACTTCATCCGGCCCAAGCCAGAGAGTACGGCCCGGGTTGCGGAGAGTACAGCCCAAGTTGGAGATTCTGGCGCGACTGCGGACCTAATGATACGACTCGTAAATGACCTCTGTGAATACCAAGAGTCGTAAAGTTAGACTTTTATCTCAGATTACCTTTGTGAATCGGGCCTCTTTTCTTTTTGTTTTTCCCAGTGTTGGGTATCAACAGAAAGTTTTCTGTGACAGGCAATCAGACTGCAGTGTCATGAATCCTCAATAGACTGCCAGAAAAAAGATCCTTAGTCTAATGGTGTGCCCTTTTGTAAATTAATTTGTGAGGATCTGCAAATTACCGGCCCAGATAAATCTAAAATGTAACCTCTTCATGCTCAGTCCAAAACACATTCTAAACAATAATTACCTGAGAATTTGCCGAGAACTACTTAACAGATTTGCACCAAATCAGGCAAAGGCACTTTGTTCAGTAAAGTTACATTTACATGGCAAGTGTGGTGTAAATAAATTCAGCTGCTTTTTTGTACAGTGGCACAAAGAATCCTGTGGGAGTTAAAATAGGAAATATCACTTTTGGGACCACCAGTGCTTCATTTGAGCCAGTGGTTGCCGGTGGGACCCACCGGCACTTATTTTTGGGGACCAGCACTTACTTTTCCTTATCAGACTCCCGCCCAGGTCAAGAGAGAGGAAAATACACTAGGAGGAAATAAATAGGACAAGAAATGCGGAAAAACAGTGATAAGGGATCAAGCAGGGATGAAAATGAAACTGAAAGAGTGAAATATAGAGGCAGGAAGAGCCTGGTTTTGGATTAAAGAGGTGTGAGATGGGTTCAAGGCTATGCAGCCTTGGTATTCGGCATCACCGATATTCGTAGCTAGCTTGGGCCACAGTCTGAGCAAAACTTTGGAGAACGGCACATACTATTTTACAGATTAAGCACTGGGAACCACCGTATTCTAAGGCCTCAACTTGACACATCTGCAAAAAACTTGCCATTAAGAACCCAAAGTAGACATACTTTTTTTTAAAAACGTGTGTGCACCTTTGTTGAATGGCGTTAAAGTTTGTAAGAAAAAATGCCTTTTTAATATGAAATAACTATGAAACATAGGCACCACAACAGCCTCTGTAATACGTAACACACACACTCACATACACAATGCATTTCAGTTCTTTTATTGCACTAAAGCAGTGATATTAAAACCCATATTTCACAGGAAACCATTAAATTTGGGACATGTTTCAGTTTTCTGTGAAATATGGCTTTTATTATCCTAATGACATCTCTCAAAACACTCTGCAGAGCTTTAACAATGTTATGGGCACTAGGAGTATGCTGTAAGATTATCTAAATTATGAGGCAAAAAAGGCAAATTATGCAACACTTTTACTTGCAATATAATTTTCATCCTTTTTAAGACAAAACATTTTTGTGATATCTGCAAATTGCGCGCGTTATGTGGCAAATTATGTGGCAAATTTGCTAAATCCATAATTATGTGAAACTTTGTAGCCAAAGAATCACGTAAATCCATGAAATCTCACCATTATCCATTGTATCAACACTTTCTTCATAAGAGTAAACTTAAACATGTGAATTCCAATTAGTGCTCATTGTTAGCTACTCTTTGAAGAAACAGACTTTTCAAGCTAACTACCCCAAAATGAGCATTTAGTATCAAAAATGCGGAATGAGTAATATGTGTAACATGGTCTGATATTGCCTTCTTTGGGGTCTGGTGCCATTTACTAACCACTCTGTCTACCGGGCTCATGATTCAATATGTCATAACCTCTGGATGACAATATTGGACCAAAAGACGTGGTTACCGGTTATGTATACCATATTTATGTGTTGTTCATTTGTGTCAAATGACGCCAATGTTGTTAGCAAATTCAAAAATATATTTCCTATGAGTGTCAACTCGACCATAACGCCCGAGTCATTGACAATGATATCTTGATATTTTTTTTATTGGAACAATTCTTTGTTGAATAGAAGGTATGTTTCTTTACTTTCTTTACTCACATCACAAAATAATGTGTGCAATAAAAACATAATTTCTCATAAAAACTTCATTTAGATGAATGGCATGGTCTCGATTAAAAACTTAAAATCTACATAAATGTACTAGTTACGGTGAGCTAAGCAAACATACCTCTGTTCCATTCAATGCTCATGACCTCACACATGAAGTTACAGATGAGCACAAACAACATATTCAGTTACATCTGTGGCACTATCGCACATCACTTTTTCATTGCCATCGTTAATTACCGAAGTAGCTAAGTAGTCTTGCACCCTAGAACTGATTGAGCTCAATACTTGACTGAGTCTAGTAAGTTCAGACAGCAAGGCCAACCCCAGCATTAAACTTCACTTTCCCCAGAGCCTGCCCTTCCCAGGAGACTGATGGGGCAAGGCCTGATCTTTGGCAACGTCGTGCACCCCTATCGCAAGACTCTATCTGCTGTTGACTTTGGCCTTACCCCCTACATCCTAGGAGCAAGATAGAGCCTTCAGCAAGGACTTGTGCTCATTGACCACACACCAGGAGCCGACAGTGCTCAGACTTTGGACATGACAAGCATGCTCTAGGCCACCTGTGATCCGGGTCCCCTGGGGGTCTGCGAGGCCTCTTCATGGAGTCTGCAACAGTTTTACACAATTAAATAATATTAAAATTAATATTTTAAAATTTCTGAAAATTATATTCAAATAAAGAAGCAACATTGAAAATGTTAAAACTTTTCCAAATTTGATTGTGGATTAAACTAAATATTCCAATATTTGGGCATTTGGTGTATACATGTTTTTCTATTTTCATGTATTGTCTTGAGGTTCAAATCAATGAAATTGTTTAGGCCGCGGGTTCTAATAATGACTCAGTGGGGGCCCTGGATTCCAGTAAAAATTCAGTGGGGGTCCACAGCAGTCAAAAGGTTAAGAACCGCTGCTCTAGGCAAAGCCTTGCTCTATGCTGCTTACCATTTTCCCCAAATCCACTGCTCTAGAACTTTAGCTTTTCAGTAAAGACCCACTGTGAGGACCTGTGTTCCGCACCACATCCCCCATAGCCCTCTGGGCACATCCCTTGGTTTCAGCCTTTGTACATCTATTTGTCCATGCTAGGATACAGATAGAAAGAATATTTACACTACCAGTCAAAACATTATTGAAAGATCATGCCAATGTGTCTGTGATATGTGATGTCATTGGAGATGCAATCGATGATGCCAAATTGTGAGGTGATGTAGTACATTTAGGGTGGATTTATGGTTGCTTAACCCACCTTAACTGGGTAAAGCCAGTAGATTTGGGGTTTTAGATCAGAACTGTTGCGCTCCTTTAACTTAATGCTTGAAGCATAATATGTTTTTTTTATTACACGTTATTTTTCGATCTGAGTAAATAAGTATGACATGCTTTCAGCAAAATGTTTCTCAGTGATTCCTTTTTATTGTGCTACACTTTCTCCTGTGGACAAAGTTTCCACTCAGCTGAGGGTGTGGCCTTTTTTCATGCCCTGCGTCGAGTACCGATGCATCCAAAGCCTGTTGTTTACAGCCTTCCGCCATGTCCAACAAGCTTTTAGCTCAGAGTATGGACTGTGATCGTACCCTATATACCTGCCACTAAAGTCTGCTACGTATGATCTTTAGAGATGTGCAGATGACTCGGAGCACAGGGCGTGGCCTGCAGCCATGACCAGGCCATGCCCTGTGCTCAGTATCACTGAGCCCAGATCCCAAAGTGTATGACCTGTGAACACCTAATAGCAGGCCCACTGGCTACACCCAGCGCCTAGCTCCTCTGCCCCAGGCACTGCTGTGCACAGCCTTTAGCCATGCAAAGTGAGCTAGGGGTGTAGGTTGCCGCCTTCGTGCTTGCTCTTCACTTTATGTCCCTGTCCCAAGAGTACTGCCTTTGGGCGTACCTCACGTTCTATGAACAGGGCATCACCTTCAGGCTCTCACTCTGCCCAGTCTCGTTGACCATAGTGTGCATTTGGGTACAGAAGATGTTTTTTTGTGTTAAGTTTTTGATCTGCAATTAGTTGCGAACAGGTAATGTTTTTGTGAGGAGTTTGCCATCTACTGGTAATTGGGGTTGCTATGCATTTGAGTGTGTAGTAGTGGTCTCAAACTGGTTTGCGATCGTTGTGAGATCCGCATCTCCTGCAGTCTATAAACAAATTACAGAGGTTCACAAATCCTCCGTCGCCGTTTAATATTTTTTTCTTATAGTGGATCTTTCTCATCCCTCTGCGGTGTCACCTGGGATTGGTCGTTAGTATTTTTTTTTATTAGCCTTGGGTCATAACTCACCACTGCATCATGTAATGGTTGCCAGAGAAAATCCTTTCCATTTTTTTAGCCAATCAGATTTTAGCTGCTCACATACCGATTTCTGTGTTTTGCTAACAGTGAACTGCCCAGTGGAAGAAACAGCTTCTTAGCCTGTAAGATTGATTTTTAATTTAAATGCTCCTTTCACAGACCACAGTTCATGAACTTTAACGAACCCATTGAGTGCTGTGTGACATCTTTTTTCTACGAATTTCACGAAAACTATTGAGCAGATAGATTTACTACAAACAAAAATAACGATCTATTCAGTGAAGTGATACATTCATACCAAATTTGGTGAAAATCTTTTCAAACGCTGTAGCAGCACAAACTTTTAAATGATCAGCGCAGTGTTCATCATGTAGAATTCTTGTTTACTTTAAAATAAAAACGCACTGTTCATTGTTCAGAAATACATGCCTCGCTTATACCCGAATGTAAATCTCGGTAACATGTGGTCTTTAATTTGTTTTGCCAGCGCCCTGTGGTGACAAAATCTCATATATCTGTAAATTCCAATTTAATGTGTCTTTTAAACACACCTAGTAGTGTGTGTCTATTCCACACATTCCCTTGATTGACATGTACGAGAAATCTCTTTTGAAACCAGTCTCTGTATATTGACCAACAGCCACAGGATTCATTGGCAACTTGTGGTATATCATCATCTACGTGGGTTGGCGGGGGAAGGGGGGGCGTCGAGGTCGGTGACTGTGTATGTTCCATACATAGTATCCCTCCTCCTTCAACCCCATGCAATAACCAGCGTCGCTGTGTGCATGCGTGTCTTTTCGTAATACATACAATTTATTTAGTGCCATCATTCCTGTGTAAAATATAATTATCAGGCACCCGAAATAAAACCCTGCTCTGCATGCTTTGCCCTCCACGCATTGCTTGTTTTGTGCCTTGTACATCTAAATAGCTTTCATTTCATTTCCCACGCAAAATCTCACAAATAATGCGATATTTTGGATGCCTTTCGCTTCCCATGCATTGTCCGCAGACACAGTCATCATGACATCGTTAGGGCGAGAATATTTCAGTAAACCAAACAAATCACACAGAAAATAGAACACGTTGGTACACTATTAATAATTTTTTTTTTAATTTACATTGTAAAATATAGTATTGATGCTTGCAATTTACATGCACCCATACACATCAAAAACAATAGCTCACGAAGTGTAAACATGACTAGCCATGTCAGAATGCATTTTTCGAGATAGATTTAGATATTTGTGTGTGTGTGTGTGTGTGTGTGTGTCTGTCTGTCTGTCTGTCTGTCTGTCTGTCTTTATTTCCAAGCAGACTTCCTTCACAAACAGAAGGGGTAGCACTCGGGCCAGTATAAGGTAACTTATTTATTTGTACAGTGTGCCCACCATGCAGAAAACACAAAGCAAAACACCCATTTCATAATAGCAAAGGAAACGAGCATTAAAAATGCAATAGGTCTCGCCTTTGATTAAGTTAAAGCTATTTGCTTTGTTATACAATACCATTAGCAAAGCAAATGGCTTTAACTTAATCAACTTTAATTTGCAATGCAATAGGTCTCGCATTTATGCGAGTTTGAGCTATTGACATTGCAAATAACAATGCCTTTTATTTTTGTTTTTGTTTTAAAAACATAAATAAAAGGCATTGCCATTTACAATGCCATTAGCTTAAACTCGGGTAACTGCGAGACCTATTGCATTGCAAATGCTTGTTGCTCTTTTCATAGACTCCTGTGAAGATTTTAGCCGATCAGGCCTTCGTGCGGCTGTTACTCTCAAACGCAATTCTCCGATGTGAACCATTATAGAATATAAGTGTCATAATAAAAAGTGTAATCTTATAAAACAGAAAGGATGAGAAATACGAGGCAGCGATAACCCTATTTTCAATGAAATGCGGTTTGTCTAGTTTTTAATGCGAAACAGGCACATTCTGATTTAAACGTTTTCAAGAATATAAAAGAAAACGCAACGGGCAGATCTTACACATGATTCTGACGTAAAGGTCACGTTTAATGTTTGTTTACTGAAATCAGTGTATGTGATCAGTGCATATAAATGTACAGTCTCACTTAATCCAAGGGGAGAAAAGTACTGCACATGTGCGGTTTACTCTTACGAAAAGGAAAACGCACCTTTTAATTCACACGAGTAAGTCGGGCTTATTACCAGGTAATAATAATAATAAACAACTCTGCGTGCTCAGGTTCTTACCTGTAAAAACGTCCATCCTATCACATTACGCGAATTATTAAATGCGCGTTATTGGCTCGATACTAGTCGGATAATCTGATGAAATTTCACAATCCGTCTGGGCGCCGGGCGGTTTTACAAACGTGTTCCTAAGTCCCGCACGTGCTGGCCCGTTACAGCCTTCAGTCACCAGTCCCCAGCTCCCCGGCCTGTCCACACCCGCGGTTTTACAAGGGACTCTGCAGCGAGGCCTCACGCACGAATTAGAGTCGGCCTGTCAATCTAGGGGCAAAATCCATTTTTTGGTGCATTTTTATAAATCCGACATGTACAGCCCCTCTGCCACCTCTTACACATGTGAAAGAGTACAATTTGACAATGCATAACAACTATTATATGAAACATAACTTTTGTTGAATTTGTGCGATCCGAAACTATGTATCACAGTATTTCCTTCTGGTAAAGCACGAACTTCTTAGGTGGAGAAACCCAGTGAACGTGGCGGAGCCTTACTTCATTGGTGTAGCCCAGACTGCCCTTCCATTAAGAAAAAAAGTAGGCATCGTCTAGAGGGGACAACTGAACTGCACTTTTTCTTTTTATAGGCAATATATTGATTACGTAGGATCAAACTCAACACAATATATTGTGAGGAAGGTGCATGTGGCAAACGCGCAAGCACAGCAGGGGCTTATACAGGCATGCAGACACACAACACACTACACATGCGCTCGCGCGCACACACATAAACACGCACACACATCACGCAAACACATGTAGCTCACAAACAAAAGCCTGCGTACCTTAACCAAGTTCACATCACGCACACATATACACATTCACACAAATACACACACGAACACACAAACATCACACCAAACTCTTTTTCTCCCCCACTTCTCTCTCTCATTGGCTCTGCCGCCTCTCTCTCTTGAATACCCCCCCTCTCTCATTCACTCGCTCACGCTTACTCGCACGGTCTCTCTCTCATGCACGCTGGTGAACACGTTATGATTTTTCATTCGGATCTATTGTAAAAATGCACTGGAGTGTACTGAATAAAATATTTATCACACTTCCAAGTGATCATATATCCATGCACGCGATGTGGCAGTAGAGAGAGAGAGAGAGAGAGAGACAGACAGAGAGAGACAGACAGACAGACAGACAGAGAGACAGAGAGACAGAGAGACAACGCCAACATATACCCGAACTTTGTCTGTATACCAGTTTAAAAAAAAAAAAAGTGTAACCTTTGTAAATGGTACAATGTGGGGTATCGATTATTACAAACCGGCAGCAGCGCGCGGCTACACAACGGGTGTCATTTAGGGGGCGACGGTGCTCGGCATCAGCGAAACTCCCAGGAATAGTCCCAGCCGCACGCATATGGCAAGCTAAGGGGCATCCACACCAAAGAGGCAAGCTGACCGCCCCATACGGCAGTCGACCCGTGACCTTTAGCCTGCTGAAATCATCTGCCACGACTATTTACGGGGGGTATGACAATTACAACAGGGAGTGCGTGAGCGGAGGGGTGGGGGAGGTGACAGATTGCCGGTGCTTGATTGAATGACAACAGGGAGTGCGTGAGCGGAGGGGAGGGGGAGGTGACAGATCACTGGTGCTTGATTGAATGACAACAGGGAGTGCGTGAGCGGAGGGGTGGGGGAGGTGACAGATTGCCGGTGCTTGATTGACCAACAGGGAGTGCGTGAGCGGAGGGGTGGGGGAGGTGACAGATCGCCGGTGCCTGATTGACCAATGAATGACAACAGGGAGTGCGTGAGCGGAGGGGTGGGGGAGGTGACAGATCGCCGGTGCTTGATTGACCAATGAATGACAACGGGGAGTGCGTGAGCGGAGGTGACAAATCGCTGGTGCTTGATTGACCAATGAATGACAACAGGGAGTGCGTGAGCGGAGGGGTGGGGGAGGTGACAGATCGCCGGTGCTTGATTGACCAATGAATGACAACGGGGAGTGCGTGAGCGGAGGTGACAAATCGCTGGTGCTTGATTGACCAATGAATGACAACAGGGAGTGCGTGAGCGGAGGGGTGGGGAGGTGACAGATCGCCGGTGCTTGATTGACCAATGAATGACAACAGGGAGTGCGTGAGCGGAGGGGTGGTGGAGGTGACAGATCGCCGGTGCTTGATTGACCAATGAATGACAACAGGGAGTGCGTGAGCGGAGGGGTGGTGGAGGTGACAGATCGCCGGTGCTTGATTGACCAATGAATGACAACAGGGAGTGCGTGAGCGGAGGGGTGGGGGAGGTGACAGATTGCCGGTGCTTGATTGACCAATGAATGACAACAGGGAGTGCGTGAGCGGAGGGGTGGGGGAGGTGACAAATCGCCAGTGCTTGATTGAATGACAACAGGGAGTGCGTGAGCGGAGGGGTGGGGGAGGTGACAGATCACCAGTGCTTGATTGACCAATGAATGACAACAGGGAGCGGTGAGCGGAGGGGTAGGGGAGGTGACAGATCGCCGGTGCTTGATTGACCAATGAATGACAACAGGGAGTGCGTGAGCGGAGGCAATGACAACAGGGAGTGCATGAGCGGAGGGGTGGGGGAGTTGACAGATCGCCGGTGCTTGATTGACCAACAGGGAGTGCGTGAGCGGAGGGGTGGGGGAGGTGACAGATCGCCGGTGCTTGATTGACCAATGAATGACAACAGGGAGTGCGTGAGCGGAGGGGTGGGGGAGGTGACAGATCGCCGGTGCTTTATTGACCAATGAATGACAACTGGGAGTGCGTGAGCGGAGGCAATGACAACAGGGAGTGCGTGAGTGGAGGGGTAGCAGAGGGCGCTATGGAGAGAGGAAGAGTATGAGAAGATAGAGCATAGGATGAAAGGAGAGACAGGGAGACGAGAGACCGAGCCCACGGCGGAGAGAGGAAGAGTATAAAAAGATAGAGCATGTTTAATTCGAGGCAGCCCCCGTTCACCCCCACCCCCTTTTACCCCCCGGCGCACACACACTAGCCATCTCTCTCATACTGAATACAGACACATGCGTACCCCAAATGTGAGCAGTACACGTCTGGAAAAAAAGCTGAAATGCCCATAACGGCAACCACAGACAGAAGATTTTTTAGCGTTCAGGAAGCGCGTTCCACTTAAAACGCCTACAGCATGCACTCTGCTAATGCCCCGTCAAGAAAAGTCAAGAACCCCGCTAACCCCCTACAACAAGAAAACAAGCGCGATGCAAAAAAAATTAAGAAAACAAGCGCGATGCAAAAAAAATGAACACGCTGCTGCCAAGCACCCACAGTCTGCCGGGATCCCCCTGTCCTCCCTGTGACCCATTGCGCCTCTGAGCTCCATGCCTGCCTGGAGTAAACAAAGTCATAAAAGGAAACATGACCTGTGAACCGTGACAACAAATCAGAGAGCCTACTGCTGCATGCTTCACGCGTGACTGATAAGAAAAGTCGTCACGACACGTAAAGCAGGTGAGCCAGTCCACCAAAAAGCCAAAGGGAGGCAACGAAAAACCCTCCTTTCCAATGGGAAGCCAGCGTTTACCATAAACGCTGACGCTACCCAATGGAAATGAGGGGCGGGGCTCGAGTCCCCTTCTCGAAACTGACTTGTTTACTATAGCTCTCGCAGGCGAGGAGTGCATGCGCGCTCCAACGCCAGGCGAGACCTAAAAAGGAGGCTGACTACCAAGAGCAAACATCGTGGGTAGAGTGAATTATGATGTGTATTGTGTGTTGCCTATCTTTAGTGGTTTTGCGCATTGTTTAGAATGTGTATGCATTCACAGAGAGACGTGTGTGTGTCTGTGTGTGTCTGTGTCTGTGTCTGTGTGACTGTGTCTCTATATATTTCCCAGTGGCTCTCGCCACTGGGTAGTTATACCTAGCACCGTTTGGCGAATCTTCAAGAAACTTTAAAATAAATTCATCCACCTTTGCTCGCTCCTTCCTGGAAAGTTTCAGGGTGATCCGTCAAACAAGGGCCAAGAAGAAGGGAGGATCCCAAATCACAAAACCCACATGCATTTTCAATAGACTTTTTTTAAGGGACTACAGCCGAAACAGCTGAATGGAACGACGGCAAAATTGACAAGCTAGATCTTTTTTTTTTTTGTAACCATTTTTATTACAGTTCAGTACATAGGTTACAAGAGGATAACAATCGGAAAGCATTCATATACTGCAAACAGCTTGGTATTGCAGTGTTTGGCAAGCAGCAGTCGGTTTATTATTGCATAACAATAAAAAAACAGTAACACAATCGGTAGGAGAATGCACGTTACATCCGCATGGGACGGCCCGTATTCAGGGGAGTCATCGCGTAGGATTAGAAGGCTACTCAGTTAATTTATAAGGGAATCTTTGTACGTCTGGAGCTCATGCAGTAGCCCCTCCCACAGGGCTGCTATATGGACCCTCCGCAATCCCCGGACCTCCTCCCGTCTCAGTGCCACCGCCTCACCCTTGCCCCATTTATTGGTGGCCGCGCACCAGTGTTGTATGTCCGGGAGAGTGTGCGCTTTCCAATGCATCGCTATGACTGCCGGGCTATGAGGAGGGCCAGGTCTAGGAATCTATTTATTACCATTTGTGTTTTCTTCTGTGCGAATGTGCCATGGAGTTCCCCCTGCCTACTGAGGAGTCCCTCGCAGCCCTTCACTTCAGACAGTGCCTCCGCAACCCCTTGCCAGAGGGCCATAGCCGTAGGGCAGTTCCAAAACATGAGCGCTAAGTTGGCATTCGGTGCACGGCACCGGGAGCAACGTGGTGAAAACCCAAACATTCTATGTAAGCTTTTGGAGATGAAGTATGCTTGGTGGAGGATGTTGTGTTGTATGTATTGGAACTTGGCATCTCGGGACACCTTCCTCGGGTAGTGCAGGACTTTATCCCATTCTTTGGACTTAAAATCTCAGCAGTGTTTCATTCCAAGCAGCGGCGCGTCGCCTGCAGTGGGTCAGATGTGGTGTATGCTAGGGCCCGTGCAAACCACGTGATTAGCCTTCGCCCGTTGCCCATAATATAAATAGTGTGCACGAGCGGGTGCTGTTCTGGTTCCAAGTCCGTAATATCCCAAAGCCTTCCAAGTTCGGCCACCAGCCTACCATACGCAGGGAAGTGGCCCGCCAGTAACTGATATTCCTCTCGTAACTGGTCAAAGGGGTTGATGGCACCCTCATGAAATAGGGGTTGGGTAGACCGCCCAGTCTACCCACCCTAGCCGCTGCCCAGGTCGCCACATCCTCTAGTCCAATTGATACACTGAATGGTGCTACATTGTGCAGACTAACTCCTGGAGAGTACGGGGGGATCGATGACACGAGTCTTTGCCCTCTGCGGTATCTTGCATAGACCATGCACAATAGGTATTGGACACTCTGGGGAGTCTAGCTCGTGGAAGCAGCATGCTACCTACCACTGCCTGTGTCTGAGCCACCGATGGCAGGTCCAGCTCCTCCGTCAGTCTCCCCGCCAGCCATCTTGCAGGCTGCTGCAGCAGTGCTGACAAATAATAATGCTCAAAGTTGGGCGCCCCAATCCCCCTCTGTCCACAGGCAACTGCAGTTTCTTCAGCACCACTCGTCTCCTTCCCTTGTTCCATATAAAGGTTCCCAGCATGATATGTAGGGCCCGCAAGGTGGTCCGTGGAATGTGCACTGGTAGGTTATGGAAGAAGTACAGGAGGCGGAGAAGCATTACCATTTTAGATAGTGAAATCTGCCCTTGGACTGTAAGGGGTAAGGGTGCTCTAGAATGTCATCTGACGGTGTAGGGAGGATATAGCTCTAGTGAAGTTCCTGACAATAACATCCTGGGTGGTGTGGTACATGCGGATCCCTAGATAGGGAAAATTACGAGGCTCCCATGCCAGCAGGTGGGTGTCCACCATTAACAGTTGCAGGGGCAGACAACGTGGAGTGGGAAGGCACACAACTTGGTCCAGTTCACCCCTAGTCCTGAGGTCTTGCGAAATTCCTCAAGAGTTCTTCACAAACTTGTGGATCCCCTCCCGGATGTCACGAAAATAGATAAGTAAATCATCAGCATACAGTGAGACTATATATACACCTCTTCATTCAAAGAGACTCCCCACCTTCCGCCTTGTTGACGGAGCCACTGGGCCAACGACTCCATTGCGAGAGCGAACAAAAGTGGTGTGAGGGGGCATCCCTGACTGGTCCCCCTGCTCACACTGAACTGTGGTGAGATGAGCTGGCCAAGTTTCACACGGGCTGTGGGTGCTGTATAAGGGAGCCAGATAAGTCTCTGGAGTCTGCCAGTGATACCCATCATGCCCAATACAGAGAAGAGGTAGCCCCAGTCCACCGTATTGAATTTCTTTTCTGAGTCTAATACCAGGCCTGCTGCATACGGCCAGTGATACCAAAGGGGATGATGGACGGAGCGTTAGAGCAAATCAAACACTCACCCCCAGTCAACTGATCTGGGTTTAATCCATCATCATTCTTTAGCTCACTCCACCACCCCAGTTCAGACATGGCCATATGCAAATCAGTCTGACCCTGTGCCCCATGGGAACAGTCCAGCCCGAACTGCCAAGCCATGTCTTCCCTGGACCGGAAACAAGCATCCTGGGACCGGTTTCGGGTTCAAAACCCTCATCAGCCAGGCTATCCTGAATCCAGTGGCAAAGTGAGCAAGGGACCCACGTCTGGGCATACGGCCAGTGGGCTGGGGCCAGCTCCATCACTCTGTGCAGTCGTCTAACATTTAGGGTAGTGGAGTGCCCAGAAATGAAGCCGTTCTGGTCTGGGTGTACCAGACACGGCAGGTACTTCAATTGGGTCGCTATGATCTTACTGAGGATTTTATAGTCCGCTCCCAACATAGATAGCAGGCGATAAGAAGTGACCGCCAGTGGGTCTCGGGCAGGCTTTGGTAGGGACGCCAATAGGGATTCGCGGAGAGACTGCGGAAGGCTACCTTCTGTAAGTGCAGCCTGGTATAATTCCAGCAGTTTGGGGGCCAGGAGCAACACAAAGGTCTTGTAAAATTCAACAGGAAGTCCGTCAAGGCCTAGGGTCTTCTGCGTGACAGCACCTGTGATAGCTCAGTGGATCTCCTGTAGCATGAGGGGGGTGTTTAGGAACTCCCTGTCCAGAAGGTCCGGCGTGGGAGCTCCATGCCTTGTAGGAACTCATCAATGTGTGCCTGATGGTCAGCATATGGGTGTGGGGGGGTCGTACATGCTCTGTAGTGCATTATGAAAGCCAAGCATATGTCAGTTTGAGTGAGAAGTGTGCTAGTCGGGGTTTCCTTGATCATAGGGATAGGAACCACAGGTGTCGCCCCTCGCAAGAGCCACGCCAGAAGTTGGCCCGATTTGTCTCCGTCAGCCTTTATCTTAGCCTGATTGGCCCGGAAGTCCAGGCAACGCAGTTGTCGATCAGGCGAGAGTGGCGTTCCAGCGCCTCGGTCAGGGGGCGTTGCTCTGTGGGGTGTAGACTAACCGCCTTTTCTAGCGGCAGTTCTTTCTTGGAGGAGGGCTATCTGTGCACCCCTCCGTCGTATGTACTGCCTCACTGCATATCACTTCCGAGTTGTCCCCATCCCCCGCACATTCCACGTCAATATTCCAATTTAAGCCATAGCCAGATGTGAGGGGTCGGACCGGAAAGGGATAGGTAGACCAGTGGGAGAGTGGGGCCTTGTACGTATCCTTGTACTATCCCGCCTGCATGTCGCATGTTGTGGGGAAGGCACCTAAATGAAATGTAGGAGGTCCACTGCCATTGTGTGATCTGTGTGGTAGATATCAAAAATAAACCTGGTAGCTCCCAACCCTATGCAGTCTCCAACCGTGAGATCGCCCAAGCAGCTAACCAAAAAACCCACGTCAAGGGTACTCCTAACACTCTCTTACATACTCCAACCTTGTTGCCAATGCACAGGGGGAATTACGCAGAGGCTGCCTGCAGTTAATCTCTCTCGCTGAAGGTAGTTAGAGCCACCCAAAGAGAAGAAAGAGAGAAAAGGTGAGGGAACGTGCTAGA
Organism: Calotriton arnoldi; assembly: GCA_963921515.1. Taxonomy (NCBI): domain Eukaryota; kingdom Metazoa; phylum Chordata; class Amphibia; order Caudata; family Salamandridae; genus Calotriton; species Calotriton arnoldi. Next base: position 209,389 of record CAWUFW010017421.1, read on the forward strand.
CCCATTTCTACATCATAAAAGTTTAAGGGACGGATAAGTGAATCATGCTCAGAGTCTCCAGTGTGCGGCAGGCGGGGTTCTACTTCCCTCCCCTGTTGCTGTTCGAAATGCGTGTGTCAGGGATATGGATGCGTTCTCTGGATGCAGGGAAGTCCCATAAAGAGGGTCCGTAGCTCCATCAGTGCCATCTTCCAGGTGAGTAGAACATTCTGCCACTGGGGGTGATACTCGTCATTAAGTGACCGTATTTTAAAATCAGAGTGTTAGCTTTCTGTGGCGTGACGTCTGGGAGAACCACGGAGTCGATGCTGGCCACTGTGTCTGGGTAGTGCGTCTCTGAGAGATTGTCCTCTGCCAAGCTGTGAGTCGGGGAGCATTGCTCGGTCCACCAGGATGATGCCATGGTTAGGGTCAGGGACTGTTCTTCCTTCGCCTGTGCCGGTGTGGGGGTTCCACTCAATTGTAAAGGCTCACGCCCTCTATTCTGGTGCCGGTTTCCCCTCCTGGGTCCGTCCTCCCACGTCCTCTCTGGTGGCGAGGCTAAGTTGGCGACCTCATATCGGCGTTGTTCCATCCAGTCCTACGCATCTGTGGGCTCAGTGTAAAAGTAGCTAGTGTTATTAGCCATGACTTTTAGCTTGGCGGGGAATAGTAAAGAGTACAGAAGGCCAACCTGCCGGAGCTTCCTTTTTGCTCCTAGGAAAGATTCCCTGTGTCGCTGTACAGCCACTGTGTAATCAGGGAAGAGATATATTCGGGCATTCTCGTATAGAATTGGATCAGTGGAGCGGGTTGACTGAAGGATGGCTTCCTTGTCTCAATAATTCATCAATCTTGCAACTATTGAGGGGCTGGAGCTTCCATGGGGGGCCTGCGGGCCAGAACTCGATGGGCTCGCTCTATCAGGTAATGTGGAGACAATTTTCCTGGTGCTATTTTCTTCGACAGCCATTCTTCGAAGAATTGTACGGGGTCGGACCCCTGCGCCTCTTTGGAAAGCCCACAATGTAGAGGTTATTGCGGCAGGACCGCCCTTCTGAGTCCTCTGCCTAGCCTTCAAGTTCCTGGACTTTAGTAGTGAGAGAGTGAACTTTAGTTTCTAAGTCTTTCAGGCTAGGGTGCCAGCTCGCTATGGCGTTCTCCAAATCTTCCACCCGAGTTCTGAGTTTCCGTTGGTCCTGTCTGAGCACTCCCATCAATCCTGCCCCAGAGCTCCTGTCTTGAATCAGCAATTAACTTGTCCAACTTTGCTTCTGTGATGGTCTGCGGCACGGGCTCCTGACTGCATGCCGCATCTGAGCGGTTCAGGCCTGTCGCACCTTGGCGCTCCGCGGGCTCGGGACCTATACCGCTGTGTCGACCTATGAGGCAGCTGGATTCACACTCCCAGCAAAAGCGAAGCAGCCGATTTCACCTTGAGGGACAAGAGGCTCCAGCTAGTGAGACCCTACACAGGAACCTTCACCATTCCACAAGACCTTCCAGACCCCCAGGCTCCCCCGAGAGGGGCAGACACCGGGGCGGCATGCGTAGTCTCTTTAGAGCCTCCGCTTTGCGTGAGGAGTCCAAGCCTGTCTTATGAATCACTCTTCTCCAATTGTCTCGATAAGGCTCCACTTAGTGCGCCATAGTTGCGCTGTCGTGCCCGAGAGTGGGGCAAAACCTTCAACCTATGATGATAACCCACCTCAGTGTTGCCTGGACCTTCCTCTCCCCTCACTCTTACACTGAGCCGACCATAAGGGGGGGGTGTAAGAGCAGTCCGGGCCCCGCAGCCAGGGGGGGGGAGCACAGTGGGATGGTACAAGCGGGCAAGCAAGAGAAACCAACGCCATCCCTTCTGGGCAGCCCCGTATCCGTTGAGGGCCACTCCTGCTCTGTAGGCACCGGGGGTTCCAACGTTGGAGGCAGTCCCTAGTTTTGCCGTGAAGGGAGGGCATTTCTAAGGGGCCCCCTTGGTGCGATGGGGTCCCCGCTGCGTAGTTCCACACCGTCCTAGAAGAGCCAGTCGGGTTATTTGGTGGTCGCAATACTCAGAGCGGCGTCCATCTCTACTAAGTGGAAATGGGAGAACCCCAGTAGGTGTGGCCCCCTACAACTTTCCCGGGTGGCGGGGTCCCCAAGCCACAGTAGAGCAGGGCAAATCTTTTGGGCGTTCGCTTGCTGTGTGGGTATTGATGTCGCAGGCAGGAGCACTCAGCCTCCAGTCTTATTGGCCAGTTGCTGCAGGAACAATGTAAGTGCCTCAGTGCACTAGACCTCGGGGTGGAAGCATCCCTTCTTCTCTAGTGCCCGTGCCCACCCCCGCCAAAAAGCCACTCTCGCTGTTTTGATGTTAGCCCCTCAGTGCACCAGTCCGCGGGGGGCGGGGTAGTGCTGCAACATCTTCAGCGACTCCTTGGCCGAAATAATCACTCACCATGTGGCCAGGCAGGGAGCAGTGGGGTACTCACGTTAGGCTGTGATTGACTGGCCGCAACATGAAGAGAAAAAATAAAGTATAAGGGGATAGGGTCTCAGAGGGACCCCCGCCCACGTGGGCCCAAATTAGAATATTTTTGGGGGGACTCCAATAGCAGTCCCACAGGAGCACGGAGCTTTGCTGACTCCCATGGAACACTGCGGTATCGTGAAAAGTTTTTTTAAAAAGGGGGCTGGGCTGGGCAGTGCAGCGGGGAGGGGTGGGGCTGCCCGCAGGGGGTTGGTTGCCTGCGGTGTGTTGGGCACAGGCTCTGAAATTCACCTACTTATAGTTTTCTCAAGTAACTATAACTTGTGCCCTAAAATAACTATAACTCCCACCCTTGCCATGCACTGCTAATTACCCCACATATTATATCACTTGTGACATGTTCTAGCGCATTATTGAATATATCACGCAACATCTGAAATGACATCATTAATGACCACACTGTGCATAGCGATGGCGTAAAGTATAGTTGCATTTGGGCACGAGTTATAGTTACTTGGGATAACTATAACTGGTGAATTTGTGTTTTTATGAGTTTAAAACATTTTGTTGTCACTGAAATTTTCACCTAACTATAATGTTACTTTAACCTTTTTTTTTAAGTGAAAAATATATATATATATATATATATATATATATATATATATATCTGTACATATAAGAGTTAATTCTTATACATGCAGGCACACAGTAAGAGAAATACGTAACTTTTATTTCTGATGAATACTCCACACGTTACAGCTTTCTAGCAGCTGGACCAATCACAGAAGTCTGGCACGCTCAGAGGTATTGGCACAAGGGTCTTGGGTGTGAAATTTGAGACAGATTGGTTAATTTGTGTCTATGTTAACGGCATATGAAGTGAACATAGCGGGGGACAGGCAGTGTTCTAAGTATACCCCTGTTCTAGGAATAACAGCAGCGCGCACACGCAGGCGTGTCGAATAGCGTTCCACTCTTGGCATTTGATTGAGGAAAAAGAAGTCGATCAGGTTGATGGAATAAAGTGTTCCAGTTATTTTTCATTCGCAATTACCTTACCGAATGAAGGGACGACCTTTCAGCCAAAAGCACCTATGCTTGTTTTTTTTTTTTTTTTTTTTCTTCAATTCAATAAATTTTTTATTGGTTGTTCGAAGCAAAACAATGTATAATACATAGAATACAGCAAATAAATAAAAACTAGATAAATAACTAAATAAATAATATACTAATTGCAAAAGGAAATACAGCACAGTTCAAATCTTAGAGATCATAGATAGAGACAGAATAAGTGAATAAACCATCAGCACTGCGACAGCAAAATGACATAAGTGACGATAGTATAGATGGCACAAGGGGCTTATCTTAAGGCAGAAACAGATAACATGGAAGGCTATTTCGTTTGGCATATGCCTAGTGGTTGCAAGACGTTCGACTAAATCTCAGAACAGATATATCACACTGCGCTAAATATGGACGGCGATTAGAGGTTAGTGATCCTTGATGTGTGCCCCTCTAAGTGGCATGGTAAAGATGTCGGTCATGAAGGGTCTCCGTTTGGTATTATGTAAAAGCGTAGGGTAGTTTGAGAGACAGTTCACAGTGGTTTGTATGATTAAAAGAAGAGATCAAGGGATTCCCACATGCCTCTATTCAGGGACTTCCACGGGGAGTTGTGGAGCGCTATATTATCAGCTCCTCGCAGGTTAGTGACCCAATTCAGCCAGTGTTTAAAGGATGATTTGCGAGTATCCTTCCAATTGTTGAGTATTATCTTAAATGCTGCTGTGAGAAGTAGGTCAAGGAGTGCCTTGTCATTATCACCCAAGGAGTCTGCTCTAGTAGGAGCAAATAGTAGAGCCTGGAGGTCCCTGCTTGTATCGAGGGGGAAAAGTTTAGATATGAATTCAAGGACTTTATCCCAATAGGTAGTCACACACGGGCAAAGAGTCAGTAGGTGTTCTAAGTCTCCCACTGCTCCATTGCAGTTCCAACAGATATCGTCTTCACGGATTTTGTGTTTGTGTAGTCGGGCTGGTGTCCAGTATGTCCTGTGTAGGAGCCAGAACTTTGTGTGGGATAGCACCGGGCTGATTTTATTTTTAAATACTGAGTTCCATGTCCAGGACCAATCTGAGTCTGAGATCGGGGTTTTGGAGTTCGATTCCCAAAAGGCTGTGGCCTTCTCATTAAGTGTAGAGTGTTGGGGGCTTAGTAGTTTGTAGATTTGGGAGACCTGGTGACCCAACGCGTTTATTTTTGAGAGATATTGCGGGAGGGATGGTGTTAGGGCTGAGAGATTTGCCTTAGCTAGGGCAGCTTTTATTTTCAAGAAGTAGTAGAATTCTATTGGCTCAAGTTGATATGTAGACTGCAGGTCCTTAAAGGATAGGGGTTGTGTGCCTGCGTAGAGTTGGTGGGGAAAATATATGCCTTTACTGATCCATATGGCATTGTACAAGGTGCATCCTTTATATAGAATTTTGCGATTTATACCAAATGGATTCTAAATTAGATTTCTTAACACTGATGTCTAGTAGTCTGTCTATTTTCAAGAGGGAGGATTTTGTGTTTTTGAGGATGGAGCTTGAACATGTAATTCGGTTAATATTCGTGGTTAGGAGGGTTGCCGGGGGGATACCATCAAGGATATATTTCTCAATGTCAAGCCATACAGGTGTGTATCCTACTGGAGCTGTCAGCCAATGAGAGCCCTGTCTTGCGAGGAAAGCCGACTGGTAGCGCTTAAAATCAGCTAGATTAACCCCACCTAGCCTTTTAGGGAGCCTGAGTTTCTTCATGCTAATTCTTGCCTTCTTTCCTTTCCATAGGAAGTTCGAGAGAAGTATGTTTAGTTTGTGATGGAAGTCTTCAGATAAAACAAGGGGCAGCATTGTTATCAGATAATTTACTAGGGGGGAGACCATCATTTTTATGGTTTCAACTCTGCCCCACCAAGTTATGAATCTGGGCGACCAAGCATCCAATAATGTTTTGATCTTCTCCAGTGTTTTAGTCTCGTTATGTTGGAGTGTCTCCAGAATAGTGGAGCAGAATTCGATCCCCAGGTATTTGATGTGGTTCGGTTGCCATGTAAGGCCCGAGTTGCCTAGCATTTCACGCGTACTATGGACATTAAGGGGTTTGACCTCAGATTTATCGCGATTGAGTTTGTAACCAGAGTGTCTAGAGTATGTGTCTATCGTGTCCATCAGGCCTTTGATGGAATCTTCCGGTTTTTCCGTGACGATCAATATGTCGTCCGCGTATGCGGCTAATTTTACTCGCGTGTCGCCAAAGAGAACCCCGGTGATGTCCTTATGGAGCTTAATGTCTTGGATCAGCGGCTCTAATGCTAGGAGGAAGAGAGCCGGAGAGAGGGGGCAGCCCTGTCTAGTTCCCTGTTCTAAATGGAATGATTCCGATAGGGTGCCATTAATGGCTATCCTGGCCGTCGGGTTAGCATATAAGGCCATAACCATGGAAATGAATGGTTCACCTAGGTTGAAAGTGTGCATACATTGTTTCAGGAACTGCCATGATACTCTATCGAACGCCTTTTCCGCGTCTAGCGTGATAGCAATTAGGGGGGCAGGAGCGCTCTTGGCCTTTTCTAAGATGTGACATAGAAGTCTAGTATTGTCATTAGACATACGATGTTTGAGAAACCCCACCTGTGAGTTGCTGATCAAAGAGGGAAGAAATTTATTTAATCTATTTGCTAGGATTTTGGCGTAAATCTTACAATCTACATTTATTAAGGAAATTGGCCGATAGTTTTTGGGTAGGAGCGGATCTTTGCCTTCTTTGGGTATGACAATGATGTTGGCTTCCCTCATTGAATTAGTAATGCTCCCTTCATGGGCTACAGAATTGAAAAGCTTATTTAGGGTCGGTTGGAGCGAAGTGCTGAATTCTTTATAGAAAGAGGCAGAGAAGCCGTCTGGCCCTGGAGCTTTGTTACCTTTAAGTGTTTTTATCGCCGATGATATCTCTAGATCCGAGATAGGTGCCCCCAGCTTTGAATTATCTGTGCTTGAAAGTTTTGGGAGGTCTAATGACTGCAAGTATTGTTCGCAGGCATCTGAGTTGATTATTAAACTGTTACTATAGAGGTCCTTGTAAAACGTTTGGAAGGTATCCAGAATTTCGCTATGTTTGGTGTGGGTAATATTCTTGGTATCTTTAATTGAGGAAATGGTGAATTGTCTCTGTTTATGCTTGAGGTAAGAGGCAAATAATTTTCCCGCTTTGTTGCCCTCACAAAGTTGGAGCGCCTTGAATTTGTTGATCCAGACACCAGCCCTTCTGCTTATAATCGTGTTATATTCGTATTTCTTTTTGGTTAGCACGTTAAGGGTAACCTGATCCTCCACCCGCTCAGAGTGTTTTTTTTCCAGAGTCTTAATCTCACTTTCTAGATTTTTAAGTTTTAGATTTAATTTTTTATTTATTTGGGCCTTAATTCCAATAATAACACCCCTAATGGTGGCTTTAAGAGCGTCCCAGAAGGTAGATGTGGGGATCTCTGGGAGATCGTTCGTCTCTATATATTCTTTAATCGCATTGTTGATTTTCGCTTTGTTTTCAGGGTCTGTCAATATTTCATCGTTAAAGCGCCATCTCTTCGGGGGCGATGTGGGGTGAGTGCCTGCAAGTGTGGTGTGTATACATGAGTGGTCGGATATAAGAATCGGGGCTATATCTGTTTGGTCTAGATAGTGTGTAAATGTGGAGGATATTAAAATATAGTGTATTCTAGAATAGGAGTTGTAGGGGGCTGAATAAAAGGTGTAATCTCTTGTATCAGGGTGCTGTAGGCGCCAGGTATCTTTCAAGTTGAATCTAGTATAAATTCTACGCAGTATGTCGTGCGATCGAGACGGGTGAAATTTGCATTTTGATTGTCTATCCAGGAGGGGGTCTAGTGGCATATTAAAGTCCCCACCCACCACCAGAAGATCGTCCTGGGGTAAACTTTCTATGGTATTCGAGACTGTTTCCCAGAATTGGGGTTCATCTGAGTTTGGACCATATATATTGACCACATGAATAAGGTCCTCTCCCCTTTGTCGGTGTGTGACTAGCAATCTGCCTTCGTCATCGTGTGTATGGGAAACAAGTGAAATGTTTGATTTTTTGGCGATGAGGGTGATAACTCCTTTTCTTTTGTGGGTCGCCGGTGAGGAGGTCAAATGAGATATCCAATTGTATTTGATGAAGCTTACGTCCTCTTTGGACAGTTTTGTTTCTTGGAGAAGAATAAAGTCTCCCTTAGTTTTTGCTAAGTAATCGAATATTTTCCTACGTTTCATCGGGTGATTCAGGCCCTTAACATTTAGTGATACGATGTTAAGATCCTCTGTAAAAGTTGTGTGCTGAGGCATCATATGGGCTCATGGATCGCGGTAGTGTTGGTTAGAGCTATGATGCTGGAATAATAGTATTGGGCGATATTTACGGACTCCGGTCTTAAGAATGTGCTAGTTGCTTGTTTTATGTTCTAAAATTGTATACTTATTTCACACATGCCTGCACGTGCGAGACCACAAACACACACACACACACACACATATATATATACAACCTTTGAATTTGAAGTCCTTTATTAAGTTCCGAGGGACAAACCAATTTTTTTTGCACCCTGCATAAACACTGACCTTTATCTCATACATGCGTGTAGTGTAGGGTTGTGTTTTTGTAGTGCCCTTCCCTCGTGGCAGCATGCCTGTCAGCCTAGGGGACTGATCGGCACTTCCAGCACCATGTGCCAAAGATCTTGTATTTGGGGGTGAAATTAATGCATAGCAGTCAGCCAGTCAGTCAAAAAACTTTATTTCGACCATATAGGTCATAAAAGCACATAAGGAAAACAACATTAAAATACATTTTAGAGAAGTTGAGCAATGCAATAAAACATCATAAAAGCTATGAGCATTGGTTCTGTATTTACAATTAGAACACTATAAAATTATGCAAAGTTGTTAATGCAATCTTGAATGTGGTCCCTCATAGCAACTCTTAATCCCATTTTAAGTGTAGTTCAATATACTATAGATTTTGAGGTTTCTACATTAGTTGCGAGGGAGAACCAAATTAATGCATAGCACTTTATAATGAATATTGATTACATTGGGAGGATGGTACGGTAATTGTTGACTGCATCTGGGCAGTGGCGGGCTTGCCAAACCACTAAAAATTCAATTCTAATTTTCCGAATAGCTTCTCTTTATGCACATCATCTCAAATTATACTATTTGTGTGTAAATCGGTGGTGGTGTGCAAAATCGGGTACCTTTTTTTTCTGGTGAAATTCACGAACATTTTGCGAAAACATGCTTTACCTAGCAAATGTGGTTTGCCGGTATCTCGCGTCACTTCGTGTGTTTTTTACCCAAGCATGCAAATCTTACGAGATACCGGCAGGAAAATAGTTCGAGCAGAAAATGTCTTTTGACAAAACATTTTTGTTTATATACCAGTCTCTTGCTGATATCTTGTGAGACTTTTTTTATTTAGCGAGGTGCTTGCTCGGTTAGAAAAAGTTACATGAAACTGGGTAATGCTAAATTTCGAGAAATGTTGTGAATTGCACATAACGTAAAGATTCAGGAATTTCGCTGTCTTAATTAAATTTCGCCAGACCTACCAATTAGCCTCATTAATTTTCATTGTAGCTATCCTGAAATCCTGGCTGGATTTTAGTTTTCGGTGGGTTCAAAATAAACGGCCATAATTTCGAGGATTACACAAACAGCCGATACCATGTAGAGGGTGCTTCGGTGGCTAGTGGTGACGTTTGAATAACCTTATTATGAATTGTGATCATAGTTTGCGATGACTGAGCTGCATAATGCGTACATGTAGCGAGGGAGTTGAGAAGAAAGAGAGCAGATATAGTCTCTTTCCAGGATGTAATGGCGGTATTGTAAAATAATGTAAGGGGCAATATAATCTCTGTTTGCCTTTGGAGTCCACTACATATTGGGCATAATTTTGGATAGTACTGCTGCAGTCTGTGTTGTTTGGGTAGAAAAACAACTAACTCAATTGGTCATACCTTCATTTAAATATTACAGACTGAAAGGTATGAATGTGTACTTGTGATATAAGACCCACTGCGACCAGACGGTTGTGAATATTCTGGCAAGTAGTGACAAATGACACACTGATAAGATTTGACTTACAAAACCTTATGGATAACGTGACCAGGAGCCAAATACGTGTTGGTGCAGAAATACCCAGGGGAAGAATTGGAAAAGCCATCTTCTAACGAGGGATACTAAACTATTTATTTGGAACATAAGTAATAATATGTGGAAGAAGTGGGACAAAATCTTAATGATAAATAATAAATCAAATAAAAATCATTTGAAAATGTATCCAAAATAATTTTGTCTGAGTGGAATTATTTCACTAACATAATGAGGTAAATAAGCTCTGACCTCCAATGGAAATTTAAAAAACTAATAAGACCCAAGTTTTTTAACATTAATGTTATGCTTCCCACTCCTAGTCGGTTGCACAGCCAGAGGCCCAGTTCCCCTGTCGGTCCATTTCTCTAATGCGGCCAGTGCCTGAAAAATTTGCCTGATGTAAACAGGCAGCAGACTGGCTGACTTAGATAAAAGGAGCGCTCCTTTTAAACTTGGGTAGAGACAGGGCAGAGCCAATAAAGATAAGGACTGACAGCTCACCAGGACTGCTGCCCATCAGCCCTGAGTTTACAGTGAGAGCGCAGTCTGCATGTACAGTGACATAAAATCCGAGGCTGGGGCTTCCTGCTGACATAAGCATTCATTCAAGGGGTCCAATCGGGAAAGGCGTCAAGAAAACGAAGCTTAAGAATGACCCATAGAACTGGAAAACTAGTTTAGCTGTTCAAATCTAGATTTAAATAATAGGAGACTTTAACTGTATTGTATTTATGTATATTTCAGGTTTTTGATAAAGCTAGTGAACAGTGAAGTGCAGTTTAGGCAATATTTGTAATGAAGGGGGGAACCTTCAACACAAGAGCTGTTTGTTGTACACAGAAGTGTGCGGAGTGAAGGCTACAGATGATGCTGGCTTAAAGGAACCAGAATGTGATATGGAGTGAAAACATGTAGCAGAATTCACAATGCAGAACACATAGGTATGATCTGAGGCACAAGAAGGGGTTTGCCCAGAATCCCACAGTTTTTAATCAGTTCTGAATCCGGGATCAGAAGACAGGCTCTTCTCACTCAGATATATAGCAGCTTTTTTCTTTTATTCTTAAGTTACATTTCACTAACAGATTGTTATACACATACGTTTCATCTCATTGACAGGGCATATGGAAGTCGTGTCATATTAGCAAAACACACTTTTGTCTGCACGTGGACTTTGAACTGCTACTATGTGAATGAAAAGGGAAGGTGCTTGCTTTTATTATGATACTTTTGAAGGCAATATGTTTCTCCAAAATATACCGTACACCGGAGGCCTACACCATTTTAAGGCCTTCTTCCTCTTATCATAGGCCTGAGGTGCAGGCCTGGGGAGGAGGACCTTTAATGAAAGAGCTTTGACAAAAGAACTTTAGGGAGTAGTGTGTGTTGTGATGGAGACATGTGCAGATGGGTTCTTACAGGAGTGGTGGAAAAAGCACACACCCTTAAGTAAATAAAATGTAGTTACACTCAGAGTAGTCCTTCAAGAAGCAAATTTTGACCATTATCAAACCACCATCAACCACCTCATGATGCTCTGAAAGGTATTCCCACTAAAGCAGACCTTCTGCCCCGTAATTTATTACTGCTGTGAAACTAGTCCATATTGGCGCCGCAGAAAGAAAATAAAAAGCGCTCCAGATTAAACGAAATCGGGCAGCCAGGTTGTGTATGAATGTACCCCTGTGCTAAATACCTCTAAAAGCACCACTGCCTCCTTGTAAAAGAAAGGGCCCGCTTTAAAATCCTGTCCACTCCAGGGCCCTATTACTTGAAGAAACTGATGTCTCAGTACACACTGGGCACAACCTCAGATGAAGCCATGACAGGCCAGTCAGTCAAATCAAATTCAAACTAAAGAACCACCGAGACACCATGGACGTGCAGGTGCCCTTGGACATCCTAGAGATCGCCTTCGGGCCAACCTCCCACATTCAAGGGCCTTAAATGGTTCCCAAGGAGTCACGTGCCGCCCCACCCCTAAAACCAGCACCAAAATAAACCCCCGTCCTACCATGTTTGGCGAGACAGGCCGCATCACCTTAGTCTGAACCATATACTGTCCCATAGCCAACACAGACGACCATGATGCAAACTCTGAATCCCAGGCAATGCTCCCCGACAGTAGGGACATTTATATGGTCTCACATACTGCCCGATCTTGGGCTACAAAAAGGCTGCAAAGTCGCACATTAGTCTATTACAAAAGAAACAAATAAAATAGATGTGTTTTTCACAGCAGAAGTGATTAGTTCCTCTGACAATATAGAAGTCACGCCCACCCCGCTCGAAAATGAGGTGCGTATATTATCATTAGAAAATGTATATTTTGTTGTGGGCGGTCTGATAAGGATGCATAAAGTTGAACTGATTTTTTTTGTGCAGCCTTTATGAAGTTCTATTTAAATCATTGCAGTATTGTGAAGTTGCAAAGTGGTGTTATGCTTTATCCACATATGAGTAAACAAATGTAACTTTTGCACCAATTTAGGTCACAAAAGAAAGCTTTCAAGAAAAAATCTGCATACATCTGCCACTTTGCATAGAAAAACACTGCAAAAGTTAAACTTGCAAAGGAAAAAATCCGCATACGTTTTCCATCTTGGATGGGTGTGATTAGGGTGGAATGATCTTGCTAGGGGTTAACAGTTATTTTGCAATGTGCATAAAAAACTTTGTACAGGCGACGGCAATCTCAGAGAAACTTAATATGGAACTTTGCAAAACTAGATGGCATAAAAAAATACACCATAGATTTAAAAAAAAAAAAAAAATTAAATCGCCATATTCGTGCTAGCATCTTTTTTTTTTTTTTTTTTACCACGCATGCTTTTCTGTAAAGCAGATAATATTAGTCCACTGTGGAATACATGAATTTTCACGTTTTTGCAAACTAGTATGCAACGAAAAAAATAATGCATTTTCCTACTCTGTTTTATTTAGACCAGTGGAGCAGCACTCCATATCTGCGGGGAGAACATTACCCCATTCATTCTTACAGTGTAGGTTTCTTCACGTGTTTGTATATAGATAGATAATGTAATTTGTAGAATTTTATGCATTAATTACTAACCTCAAGGTTCCTCAAAGAATATTCTGACTACTTTAAAGTATACTTCAGTGAAATACCGCATTTCATCTGGTTTTATTTAATTTTTGTTAAGGTTTGTTTACGGCAGCCAAGATAGAAGCGAACAAAAACGCTGCTCACTCTCTAGCATGAATTCGGGTCTAAATTAATACATTATTTATGTTTTTTAAAGTATTTTACTTTTTGTCCTCATACATATATTTTAATAAACGTGATAATGTTGCGTCCGTGTCCACTGCACCCTTTGTAAATAGTACTGTAAATCTTAATGAGAAAAAAAACAGTCAACCGATTCCGAAAAACTCCAGATAAACTCCAAATAAAACGAATCGTTAATGGCCATCGAATTGCCCCTTAACAGTGACATCAAAGACTCGGGTACCTAACAATTCTATTTTGGGTAGAAAAACTGCCATCTAGAAACTAACCTGTGTCCGCCTTTCGTATATGAATGTTCTGAAGATACACCCGCTGAGCATTTTTTTAAAAAAATTGCGTATAACAGTACAATGGTTTTTTCTGACAAATTATAATACGAATTATTATTGATTCTAATGATGATAATAGTGCAGGTATTACAAATATTCACCATTAATGTTCTGGTGTATGACGCACTGAAACATTGTTATCTATTTTGCTCGTATAGAGTCGTAAAGCATGTTAACCGTCTTTTTGCACGTGAAACAACGTTTAACACGTTTTTCCGGGAGAGGGGGGGGGGGGGATGGGTTACTAATTCTACAGAAAGTATTGCATTCCATAGTCGGGTGTGAAATATCTCCAGCGCCTTGAGACCCTCACAGGTGATTTGCCGCGCTTTGTAAACCTTGATTGAATAATACACTGTGCAGAGTCGGAATTAGCGACTCTTATTCACGTGCATCGTATAGGTGGAATATACGGAATGACCAGTACTACGTCATAATTGCACGAAACCCTAAGAGAACTTTTTGCAAACGTCACTAGAACCACGAGATGTTTTATATATGAGCAACAGGTTTCCCGAGCCATGAATGCCGTCGCACGTGTAAAATATCACACGCACGTACAAGAAACAATGCAGTAACCGATGCATGTCTCTGGAAAGCTCAGTTAGGTTGAGTGCCTGCTTGCTCTGGTGGTTGGGTGGGTGGGTACATGCTCGGTAGAGTCCTGAACAGAAGCAGCTCTGGCAGAGGCCTGTGGTCCCCACGAGTGGCAGTCTCCCTCCCGCCCGAGCTCCTCGTTGTGACTGTCAGCATCGCTCCCTCCTGGGGTTTCCGAATCTGGCGCTTCTCTCCGGGAGGAGGGCCCGGGTTACGTCACGTCAATCTGCCTGCACCTCATGAAATGGGACAGCAAAGCATGCGAGCACCTCCGGTAGGGAGCCGTACAATAGGGTGTGGGAGTGGGAGTCCTTTTTGAGGATGGGCAAGTGATTCAGTTCGTGAATATACGAAAGAAATGCCAAGTTTTTGCACCCCGGCAATATGGGAAGGGTAGTAAGCCGTTCTGGGAAAATGTGATGCAAATGAGTACAGTAGCTTGCCCCTCAACATAACCAGAGCCCGCCCCCTCCGCCTTTCTACTAGTCAATCTATCTGCACACACCTAACTGCACTAACACGCCCACAAATAGAAAACCAGCTCTGTGGGCGTCAGGCGATTGGCCGTTCTCAAAGCAGGCTGGAGATGCAGCCATACCCTGCTGAGTCTGGCCGCACAAACCCTGGCATCCGGGTGCGGGGGTACATACAGTGCTTGCCTTCTATGGGGAATTCTCACGTGACCCTTAAGTGCTTTCACCCATACGCCATACCTATTCATGGGGACTCTCATATGGGACGTTGGCAATGAGAACCACCACGGGATGGGGGACCCGATCAAAAGGCGTGGGGAGGTGTGCACATTATTGCACTTCGAAATGCGGGGACATGGGCCTGTGGAGGGGGGGAGGGGTGGAGTGGGGGGTCGTAGGTTCAGAGACAATGCGCATTGCGCCTACAGGCAGAGCCCCATAAACTATTGTAGCATTGTACAGCTATAAAGCCCACATGACATACCCGCATGCTCTGTGGCTCAGTAAATAACACGTGATCTATATATAACGCATTTTAACCACCTCTGAAGGATGAATGGCTACACGTCCATGGGCACTGTCTTAAGGTGTGGAAGGGATGCGAGATGATCTGAATTGGAGTGTTTATGTAGGTTTCTTGAAGGGGGTGTTTGGACTGCTGGGTCTCAAGGTGAAACATAAAACCCAACATTCAACCAGTTCCTAATGGAAATTAGACCAGCGTGTCAAAGCAAGCGATAATTCTACCAGCAGCCCAGCCCGCTGCAGTAGTGCGGGGGGAGTCAACCGAGCCGCCCACACATACACGAAACCCCAAGGGTAAAACCTATTCTGTTCTCCAAAGGTAAGCAGCATGCACAAAATGTCCTCCAAATGAAAGTACTAAATACCGATAAGAAGAAGACCTGGAGTAATAATCTGAGTACTATCAATATAATAGCATACAAATATTTTAGCCATAATTATTATATATTATAACTATCAATGGTAATAGAAAATGGTGAATATAATAATAATACGAGTAACACGTAACGATACATGGAACTCCCAAATAAATACTGCCATAATAATAAAATAAAGGTAATATTACTAACAACAATAATTATATAATGGTATAACTTTCATTAGTCATTTTTAAAGCCTTAATAAGAATTAAGCAAACCATAATAACCCTAATATTAATTGCAAAGACAATAATAGCAAGAATGTGCATTCACTGAGGTTTACCTTAACCATTCCGGGTCACATGGCACCACCCCCGAGCTCCCTTTGACCCTTGGCATCAATAGACGCATGTGAAGAAAGTGGTTGTCAGGCTATGGCGGGGGTGGAGTAAGGGAGAAATGCTGCATAAGTACGGTTCCCCAGCTGGAGCACCTGGATGGAACAGGCCCACTAATCTGTCATCCCAAATATTTACACTCTGTTAAAACAAGTCCCCCCCCCCCCCCCATCCGTCCTATGGTTTGTTTGTGACTCTGAACGTGACCCAAGGCAATGACCCGGAAGCACATGTCAGGCTGCACACCTGAGGCGGTCACAAGGTGACCAGGACACTTACAGTGACTGTAGTGAGGTCTCTAAGGCCGCGCGGAGAGCCGATACATCCGAGGCAGCATCTCCCAGCTCTGCGCCCAAGGCCTGGGGCCCGTCCTGGCTGGGTGGGGTCCCACCCCGCTCGGCTGGCGGTAAATATTCCTGCTGGTTTGTTGGCTTTCCTTGCTGGGTTAGGCTCCTTCTTGTGCCGACGACGTCTCTTTTGCAGTCCGAGCTGTCGGTTCTGCGTGCGTTGGTTGAGATGTCAATA
The DNA here is from genome assembly GCA_963921515.1 of Calotriton arnoldi. Lineage (NCBI taxonomy): Eukaryota > Metazoa > Chordata > Amphibia > Caudata > Salamandridae > Calotriton > Calotriton arnoldi. Next base: position 225,493 of record CAWUFW010017421.1, read on the forward strand.
TGTTGGTGTCTCTTCTTGTGATCGAGGTGTTGCTGTTTGCTTTCAGGGTGTCTTTCTGACGAGGCAGGGACAATGTGTCTGTCTTTGAGTCTGGTGTGTTGGTATTTCAGTTTATCGTGTCTGTTAGATGTTTAGGGGAATGCCGCACCCAGCGTCTAGTTCGGATGTCTCGTCTTGATGTTCTCAACGGCGCGCTTAGAATTTTGAGTGCTCAACCTTGAGAGCTGGATGTCTGTCCTTGATTTAAGGCTGCCCCTAATAAAGTTGTGGCTGAACTCTACGGAAGCCTGAGTTGACCGTGAAGAAGAAGGGGACTCTTAGAGAGCAGTGGGAATCTCTTTGGGGTCGGAGGGAGTCCCTCATGGAATCATGAGTCTCTCAGTGGTGCCCTAAGGCCCCGGATATCTCGCAGGGGTAGTCATTTTAGCCTCTTAATTCTACGTGTAGAGTCAGGGCTGGAAAGAATCTCTGGGGAGCCCACGCTGTGCTCTGCGGCCCCGAGAAGGGGGTCTGTCAGGTTTTCTGGAGGCTGTTTTCCAAAGCGTCTCTCGGATACCCCGGACGTTCCTCATTCGCCCAGAAGGTCTCAGATGTCCAGATGCTCTCCTAGAACACAAATGAGTCTCTCGGTTAACCAGGGGGCACTCAGATATCCAGAGCGCCCCCACATTCGTCTAGAAAGTCACCCAATATCCCGAGGGGTCTGGACTGTCTCGCGCGGGGAAGACGGGGCGTAGATCTCTCAGGGCTCCAGTGCTAGTCTCGCCGCTCCCGCTACGGTCTCAGGACCGCGATCTGTCCGGGGTTCACTGGCAACTTCCGTCCCAAGAGCCGCTTTCCCCTCCCGGGGGCTGCATGCTGATCACAGAGACAGACGGACAGGCATCCGCTAGTCCCCACCAAAACTTTTTCCTTGATCTTCAAGAAAAAATGTTGCCTCCAGATAGAGTTTTTGGCCTTTCTCCGCCAGCCCCCTCCCTTTGCTCCCCCTCTGCTGCTGACGTTGCTGCTGTCAATCAGCCCGAGAAATGTTCAGTTCCAGCCAGAGTCTGTCCCGGGAGCCCAGGACTGCAGAGTTGTAGGAACCAGGGCAGCAGACACCAGACTGCGCCCCCCCCCCTCCAATCCCCCTAGCGGTCAGAGGCAACCCCCACCAACCACAGTGTGCAGACAGTCAGACACCCCTGGAGAGAGGAGCTGAATCCATCTGGAGAGAGGAGCTGCCTACCGATACCGTCTGCTTATTGATGTTACATCACAACTCTCATCAAACACCCGGGTGACGAGCATGGCATGTTTCATCAGTTACACACAAAGCACACACAGTGTGTGTATACATACACACATATGTTTGCATGCATAATAACACACACACTTAGAACGCTCACATAAAGACATCTACCTAAATAGCTAGATGAACAAATAGATGGATGGATAGATAGATATTTTGTGCAATATGACATATACCTAATTATTTTTCGATATTAAAGGCCGTTCTCACGAGAAACGGTGTAATTGTTATATTGCCATTGAAAGGTTTGGTGACATCATAAACTACAAAGCCAAAAGTCATGTGCTATGTAAAGGTCTTCAGAACCCTGAAATGGTCATTTATGAAGATTGCACCTTACAAGTTAAGTGTTTTCTATACTACATGTTTATTTTGGGAAGTTAGTTTGAAAAAGATGTTTTTTTCAAGGAGGAAACATGTTTATCGAAGGCAGTAAGTGAATTACCGAAATATATTGGTTTGTTTCCTGTAGGAAGAAGAAGAGAAACAAGTAATTAGTTTAGCATGTGGAATTTTAGGAAGAAAATATCTTTGGCTTTGTTGAAAACACATTTTCAAGGTAGAAGTAGTTCAAACTAGATTTGGAATGTTCAGTTTTTTTTTTTTTTTACCTTTTATTTATTACTAGATTATGTATAAAATAATGGACCACGATCTACGCCAGTGGAGTTCTGCAATTGTGTGGTTTTTTTACGTTTACTACGTAATTATGGATTTCCTGCGCCTAACATAATTTGCATATTTCAACAGCAAAGTTTTGTTTCTAGCACAAATATATTAAATAATACTGTCAGCTTGTGTGTCGCGTAGTTTTGCTGTTTTTGACAATATGATTTAGATAACCCTGTCACATTATTTAGTCCTTCACTGACGCATAGTCATAGTGTCCCTAGCAGTAAGTCTGCAAAGTAGTCTGGGGGCTGTCGTGATAATGAAACCATATTTCACAGCGACCCGTGAAATATTTTCTCTATTTAAGGCCGTTGTGAAATATGAGTTATTATACCAGTGCATTTTTCTTGCAGTTTTTACAATAAATAAATCAAAATTTGTAATTTGTAAACAGCAATATACAGTTGTATGTATGTATGTGTGTGTGTGTGTATATATATATATATATATATATATATATATATATATATATATCGCAGTGGTATAAAAACCAATATTTTACTTGACCTGTGAAATAGTTCACAATTGTCTGTGAAATACAGATTTCATCATCATCATAATAACAGAGCCCAATTCACTCTTCAGAGCTTTGACACACTCAGGGCTGCTAGGGTTATGTGGCATAGAGGATCAGTTTATGCAGTATGGTTATCTAAATTATGCGGTAAAACGGCTAATTATAAGGCACATTCTCTGTCAGTATTTGGCCCATTTGAGATTGAAGCAACACTTTTTGGTGAACCCTGCACATTTTTGCTAATTACGTGGCAAATGCAAACTGCCCCAAAATAAATACATACTATATAAAATACATAATGGGTGTCATGTATAATATGGTCATATATTTCAATCTCGGGATTCTGGTGACATTTACAAACCACTCGGTCTTCGGGCTCGTGGTTTAAGATATCACCAGAACCCTTCAATGACAATATTGCACCATATTACACAGTTACCTGTTATTTATTCTCTACATAAGCCTGATTGTGCCTGGTGACACTGCCCTTTGTAGTACGTTTGTCGAGGGCATGGTGACCTCTTTCCTAACATGGGGTCTTCCATAGAATACACGAGATATGATATAGCACGAAACTGAAAAGTGATCCTGATGTTTTTGAGGATAACCCATTAACAGCTGTGAATTTATTTATAATTTGGGCACGTGCAGAACGATGGAAGTAATGTTCATTAAACATCTAATAATCGTTCCGTGCCTTACTCATAACGTGAATTTGAACGTATGATACACACTGTGCATGTTCTCTTCCGAAAAACATATCTACAAAGAGAACTTATAATAAAAGAGGCCATATGTTTTCCGGAAGAGAACATGCACAACACATAACAAATGCCACCTGGGCAACCCCATATAGTGCATTACACACTCAGCTAATCTTACTCACTTTAAAATAAAAAGGACATTATTTAAAGAAATTATTAATTGGGAGTTACAGTTCACGGTGGTTTGAAGTGCAGACGGAAAATTTCACCAGTGAAGTTATTGAAAGTTTATTATGATGTGGGTTGTGCACATCTTCACCTGCGCAAGAAGATCCTGCAAAATAAAGTTTCCATACGACAATTTTCGTTCAAACCGCTGTCTGCAGTAATATTTCCCCACTACAAGAAGGTTCTTCAGGGGTTTAAATTCCTGCACAACCTGATCTGAGAGAATATTTTCACCCACTTTTCTAAAGCTTTTTTATGCTTCACAGATTTCAGAAAAATCGCAGTTTGTTTTATGAAATTTCAACAAATTTGCTGACTCAAAGGCCAGGAATCTTCAACACCTGTATTGCATGGGAGAGAGAGTTGTCTGATAAATGTATTTATAAGTAAATGCACATATTTGAATAATAAAATTTGAAACTTCAAAGTTAATAAACACATAGACAAATACATTTATGTTGATTGTATGAGTTTAGATTTTACTAGGCACTGTCATCTAGTAATTAGCCCTGCTACTGCTGTATTGTTCCATATTTACATTTCAATGTCTCCGTTTCCAGCATCTTGATATGGCATTGAAATTGGTGTGCCTAGATTTCCAGTATGTTTACCTTGGTCTAATATTTCTAGGATTCAACTTTCTCGACGTTGCACTGACATCAAAATGTCTAGGATTACAGCCTCTCAGCCTGTCTCGGAGTTTGCAATGCTGAGGTTTTCCATTTCTTCAACTTGTTCTGTGGTCACAGTATCTAACTTTGCAACATATAAAGCAGCCTCTGATGTCACAGTATTTACGTTTCTAATATGTTCACGTGGCCCTGGGATCAATATGTTCAGATTTCTAATATCTTCACACAAATCTGATGTCGCAAAGTCTGTGTTTCTTAAATGTTGACCCTGCCTTGCTATCCACTGTCGTCCTTTTCATTATATTTGCTTAGCTCTTAGCCCGAGAGCTAAGCTAAGGCCTAGGTTTCCAGTTCCTTCACTTAGCTTTCATGTTAGAATGCTTTTGTTCATAATATTTGCACTTCAGATATGTCCAATATAATCACCTGACTGATGTTACAGTACTACATTACAATGCATTAATCAGCCATAACCCACCTATCTTTTCTCCTATCACTCATTGACTTTATGCTTATCTTTGATCCTGTGCAGCTCTCCGCTGCCTTTTGTTTAGGTTCATAGAAATACCATATTTGTAGATGCCCAATATCATTACCTGCTTCTGATAGCACAATGTCTGGGCATCCAGTATCATTGCCTGACTGATGTCACATGTTTCACATGTTTAGATGCCAAGTATCATCACCTGTCTTGATTTCACAGTGTCCTGGGGCCCAGTCTCCTCACCAGATTCTGATGTCATAATGTTGAGTTTTCTAAATTTCCCTCTGTTTCGGATATGACAATACCACATAAAATCAAGCCAATAACATTTATATGGTGCCTGAAACACTGACGTACCTATCTAGGCACCAGCAACCTTTCCCTAAATACCATCTTTTCTCAAAGGAAGACTGCAAATTTGCATAAGTGACTCTCCTGAGCTCAAGTTGAAGATCAAGGCTTGCAACTGTTTTTTTCCCAGAGCTTTTTGATAAATTAGTCTTCGGATCCTAAAAAGACGTCCAGCACATTTGTTCTCAACCGGAGTCTCCAGGGAAACAAACGAAGCTGGTAAATAAGTCCACAAACGTTTGTGAGAGTCCGGAATCTCACTCTGCTGACAATGGCAATGACAATTTAGTCTACATACCGTTGACCTGACATACGAATGGTAGGCTTAATCCAACAGTCACCTATGCATCAGAATTAAATGTCCCTTTTGCAGTCTTACCAACACCTTCTGGAATGTGCCCACAGGCAGTGAACAACATTAATCAAGCTCTTGCTATGGAGATTCTCTTATTTTCAGATAGGAGAGGTTTGGCTCACAGGTTGCAACGTCTAATTTTCTAATACCTCCACCTGTCTCTGATGTGAAAATATCTAGGCTTCCAAACTCTTCACTTGGTTCTGGGTTATAATATTTTCACCTAACTCTGACATCACAGAGCCTAGGTGGGAATTGTCACTTCACTCTAAACTTACATTGTCTAGGTGTCCAATAGCTTGCATTGTCTAGGTGTCTAATAGCAACACTTTTGTCTGCAGCCTCAATGTCCAGGTATCCAGTATCATTACTTGCCTCTAAAGCCACAGTGCAGCCCGTACCCTGTTAAGTATACCATTGAGAACACGTGTCTCCACATTTGAGGGCATTGCACTGCTCCCTATTAAGAAGAGGATTATCTTCAAGACCCCGGTACTGGTACAAAAGGCCCTCCATCAATCTAGTGCTGGGTACCTCAGAGCAAGGATTATTTCTTACGCTTCGACTAGATGTCTTCGCTCAGCCAACACTTTTTTGGCCAAAATCCCTCGGATCCAGCACTCCAGAGCTGGTGGGAGGTCCTTTTCCTTTTTAGGACTATCTGCATGGAAAAACTGCCTCTGAAAATGTGGGCCACTGCAGACTCTGCAAAGTTTAGGAAGAAATTGAAAACATGGCTCTTCATTCAGGATTAAAGGTTTGGGACATTTGTCGGTCAATTTCTGTGGTGCAGAGCCCAAGGACACTCCCTGGAGTGACAGAGCACTATACAAGTACCCTTTACATTACGGTGTGTAGATGTCCAGTAGTATCACCTGACTGGCCACCTGACTCTGTTTTCACAATGTCTAGTATCCTCACCCGACTCTGATGTCACACTGTCTAGGTGTCCAGTAGCATCACCTGGGTGTGACGACATAATGTATAGATTTTTAAAATATACACCAGTACCTGATGTGGTAGTTTTCAGGTTTTCATCATAGTCACCCTCTCTGAAATCGCAACATCTACATTTGTAAATCCTCCACTAGCACTCATATCACAGTACCTAGATTCCTAACATCTTCACCTGAATCTCGTGTCCTCATGTCTAGGTTAATAACATCTTCGCCTGAATCTCTTGTCCAAATGTCTAGATTTAGAAAATCTTATCCTGGCAATTATGTCACATTGTCTAGAGTCATAATATATTTACCTGGCTCTGATGTCACAGTGTCTAAGTTTACAATATATTTTTCTGGATCTCCTGTCTCAAGACAAAGTTAATAACATCTTCACCTGGCCATCATATCACAATGTAAGATCCCTATATCTATACCTGACTATCATGTCAGAAGGTCTATGTTCCTAATATCTTCCCCTGGTCATAATGTCACAATGCCTCGATTCCTAACATCTTCACCTTGAGCTTGTATCCCAATGTCTAGGTGTAAAATGTCTTCACATGGTTCTCATGTCACAATACTTAATTTTTTAATATTGTCTCATCACCTTGCTGCAATGTCACAATGTTTAAGTTTGACACACTTCCCGCCACCCACATTGGCACATTGTATTGAAGGTGCTAAGATAAATTGTATAGTCGGTGTATATATATATATATATATATATATATATACACCAAAAGATTACAAGCAGGTGATCAGCTTGCATATAAATATCTGATTGTTTCCTAGCCTAAAACCCTTGTGTTACTATTATTTTTTTTTAGATACATTGATTGAACTTTTTCTTTTTTCTAAATTTTTATCCCGCAGTTTCAATGTATTACAGCAATTACCAAAGACATTTGGAAACATAAATAGCGAATAAGAAACGCAAGTGATTAGTTAAGTGTACATATATCATTGAACAAACAACGGCAGGTTCAAGCATATAACATATATATTCATTGCTTCACTGGGTGCTAAATTAGTGAGTAGTTATGCGCTGATACAAACGCTTGTGGTTCTAAATGCATTTTCAGTCTCTGTCCTGTCACATGAGCTTTTCTCAGACTTACACTCGTGCACAGAGTGAAGGAGGGGCGCTGGGAAGGAGGGTTGGAATTATATGCGCATGACGAAAGGTGTTTGGGACGGCAGGGCTCCTGTCAAAACTCATAAATTCCAAATACATGGAGCAAGCATTGTCTGTTGTGTGACACAAGGTTCTTAACTGCCACGTTTCCCAGTTCCTTGTGTGACTAGTTAATCCAGTCCCAAAAGTCTAAGAAAAACTGAGACTGGCATAACTAGTCACGCGTGGACTTGGGAAACTTGGCAGGTAATAAGGCTGGACTCTTGTCCTGGGGGCCAGCTCCCACACGCAGCACTGAGGCCCCTGACAGCAGACTCCCAAGAGGGAATTATACTCTTGTAATACACAGTAGACATAAATCATGTTGTAGGGTTTTACGTTTTTATTTCTGCATTTGGACGTTGCATAGCATAGAAAAATATTTTGTTCTATACTTGAGTATTAGAAAATATGACCACTAAAGGATACAAAGAAAAAAGTCTAATATAGAGTTCCGAGTCAAGGAGGGACATGTGTAGATCTTTAGATAATGTGAACCGAATACTCGCAGTGACCACACCGTTCACTTTGATTCTTGGTCCTAAAAAGCAGTGACTGCCTCTCCTATTCGTAGTGGAGTACTGTTGTTTCATCAGAGTGATTACTGGGTGTCTCATTTGCACCAGCGATGGCCCAGGGATCCACAGAAAACAGACAGAGACCTTATACAGTGGAACAGTCAGAAGATGCATGATTGAGCGTCCGCTTATCCCCGGTAAAATGACAGACACCTTGTGCAAGAGAACAGTTTAGAGCAAAATATCCGCAAGGGCTCTGTTAGCCAGAGAAAAAAAGCAGATATTCACCTTGTACAAGAGAAGATTTAGAGCATGGATCAACGAAGGCACAGTTATCCAAACCTTGTGCAAGACAACAGTTAGAATCCGTGAGGGCCCTGGGTATCCAGAGAAAAAAGACAAGAACCATGTGCAAGAGAACAGTTTAAGCATGAATGACTGAAGGCCCTGGTTATCCAGAGAAAAGAGATATCCACCTTGTCAAGAAAACAGTTAAGACATGCATCAGTGAGGGCCCATTTATACAGAAGAAAAGGCAGACACATTTCGCAAGAGAACAGTCAGAGCAGGCACAAGAGAAGGAGCAGTTATCCAGGGAAAAGGGCGGACACCTTGTGATAGAGGACAGTTAGAGCATGCACAAGAGAAGGACCACTTAAGAGCATATATCAGAGAAAGACCAGTTATCCAGGGAAAAAAGCGGACACCTTGTGATAGAGGACAGTTAGAGCATGCATCTGCTAGGGCCCATTTATTCAGAGAAAAAGACAGTCGGGCACCTTATGCAAGAGAAACCGTAGACTATATACTTCCGCTGCTTCCGTGATGGGGACAGTGACTTTCTTTATAAACATTTGTACTTCTCATGATGTCCATTTGCCGAACAGCTCAACTTGTTGGGTTGGTAAAAAAACGTATCTTCTCCTTCTAGTTCTGCTTGTGGGCTCACGTCTTGCTCTCCCTCAGGGGTGCTTTGATACTGCTGTCACAGTTGGAGCCCCACGAACTTAGACAATTTCAGAATAGGGACACCACACCAGTCGGCGCAGGTACATGCAATTATATGTACCCGAGAAACGTTGTTACTATGTGAGACTGACTCCCTCTCCCTGGAAAGAGCACATCGATAGTTACGCCATACGCATACTGCATAGGAAATTCGTGTTGACAGCCGTGTGACCTCTTTTGGAACACAGGAAAAGAATATTCAAAATAGAAATATACATCAGGGTGCAGGCTTGTCAAGTGGATCAGTGCTGAATGTTAAAACGGCACAGTTGCCTTATATCCTACCTACAATTGTCCAGCCTATTTTTTTAATGTGACATCCATCGGAGAGCAATTCGTGGATCAGTACCATCTGTACCCCTTTATTTTGGCTTGTGTGAGAGTCCATACTATTTGGGAAAGGTCCTGAAGAAGGTGGTTTACATCGTGTTTCACCCCACCGAAACGCGCGTCGACCTTATTGGAACAGACCTTGTTGAACACGTCCATCTAACTTGGTCTTGGAGACCTGGAATATCTTTGTCTCTCCTTTAGACCCAGATGTGTATGTGTGTTTGGGTTGTTTGTGTTTGTTTGATTTGAGTGAGTGAGATTGATAATTGTATACTGTTGTATATTTAGTTTTTTTTAGGGGTCCAGAGTATTGTATTGTATTTAAACGATATATGCTAATAATATTTTGTTTTAAGAATAATAATGTTTATAAAAAAAAGAACAATTTGTAAAAAAACACAATTGTACTTCTTTTAAAAGACAATCCAGTAATGTTGATATAAATGTTATGAACGAGGAAATCATGAATAATAAGTAAATGAAAAAATAAATAACAAGGTTGTAATGGATTTGCTTTGATTATGTGTTTTGCATAACCCATACCAGATTTAGTTCACTTTACAAAGAGATATAGGTCGCGAGGGAGCTTTATTGTTCATTGTATTTATCATTGTTTCCCGTCTTTCTCCCTGACCTCAAAATTCTTTCCAGAGGGGGTTCCCTTTCCTTGTATTAGTGTGTGTGTGTATATATATATATATACACACGTTTAATGTAAATTGTGTGCATTGTTTTTAAACATATTCACTTTTTCAGTGTTAAATAATTCTACAATTTCGGGTCAAATACCATGTGTTTTCCCTGCGTTGCTTGTGGACCGAATTGTTTTTTCAGCAAACATTTTAGGGGAAAACAGCAGTATTCTATATTTAATGAAACACATCACCATAAACAGAAAACCAGTGCACAATTTGAACTGGGGCTGTTTGCAGAACTGAGTCCTTTGTCAACCAACTTACCTCTCTAAATGTCCATGCCATACTGCTTAGACTAAAGGTACCCCACACATAACGGCTTGACACTTGTAATTAAGATGAAAACTGCTTTGTTACTATTAGACTGAACAGTAAGATCGTGAGTTAATCCCCCCTCCCCCCCCGCAGTGACATGAAAGTGAAAATTCGGGTTAAATACACACACGATGCCTTTTTATATTTGATGAACGTCGTTTCTTCTAATTTCAAAGCAGATTATGGCTTGTCCCGCAGTTTACAGAGTTGGAATCAAGATCCTTCTTCGCTTTTTTTATTTTATTGTTTCGCTGCAAAACCAAGCAGTCCTGGGGAGTGATGTGCACTGCCATATCCGGGCTCAAAATATGTCTGTGTGCCAGCGTCGGTATGTGTGCCAGTTTGTTTGTGGTTTGTATGCTTGCTTGCTGAGAGGGTCGATATGAAAGTAATTGTGTGCACGTTTGTGCTTTTGCATTTGTTTGTATATGTGTGCGTACCTCTGTGCAAGATTGTGTATGACTTGTGTGGTTATAAGAGAGCGAGTCTGCGTGTGTTGAGACTTTGGTTGTCATTTTGTCTTTGTGTGTTTTGATGGTGTGCGTGTTTGTGCATCTGTAGGTGTGTGTGACTGTGTATGTATATTAACTTTATGCTCATGTTTGTATGTGTGAGAAGTTGGTGTTGAGGACAGCGGAGTTGTTTGTGTGTGCCTGTGTGTGCTATTGAGTGCTAGCACGCGTGTGGGTATATGTTTGTGTGTGTGTAACACCCATAATAAAAACAACATACACAAAACACTCGGTGCTCCACCGATAACATGAAAGGTAGCTGCAGACACCTCCTCCGCGCGCCGTCCAAGCACCGGGGCTGAACACTCGCAGCAAAGCTTGAGAAATGGTGTGTTTTGCACAACATAAAAAAAGGGGCACAGCAAACCAAATATCCAGACCCCACCCAAACATTTCAGCAGCAGGAGAGCAGGGATTTACAGTGCAGAGGCAGCCAATGAGCTCTGGTCGTTCTAAACGGAATACAAGTAAGCCGGATTATTTAATTTTAAAGCCAAAATTATTACATTAAACTCCATTTTCCCACAAATCCGACAACGTTTGCCAGCATGGAAAAGTTGTCTAGAGGCAAGTAGGCCTGCCTATAGTAAGAGGTGTGTGCAGCTACCAGGGATGTCTGTGTCCGGGGCCAGTGGAGTCCACGGGCAGCATGTACCCGGATGGGATGGGATGAAGTATGTGCGCGCCTTCGTATATTTAAATATCTTTGTGTGCCTATGTGTGTTAATAACATGTTTATACATATATTTAAATCGATGTGTGTAACATTTGGCTCAAATGCATAACCCTCCCACTGATGTTTCCCCAAGGATTCTGGGATGATTTGGTCGATGCGAGAATTGGAAGTGTGGGGGCCGCGAGGAGGTAGGTACTAAGGTGTGGGAATCCCAAAGTTCTCTTTGCTACTTATCGTTTGTAGGACTTTTATAGCCATAGAAGTTTGGAACCGAAACTGGCACGCCAATATTCCCCCAAATGATACACAATATGGCAGCTCTTTAGTTATAACGCACTCCTTTTTTTTTTTTTTTTTTTTTTTTTATAACATCCGACCCTCTTTCTTTCGCCCTTTCTTTCGCTCTTTCTTTAACTCTTTCCTTCTCCCTGTTTCTCTTACTACCCCATTCCTCTCGTTCGTTCTCGTTCACTTGCCTGTACCTTTCACCCTCTCGCTTCTTTGGCTCGCCACTAGCCCCCGCCCTCCCTCAGTTCCTCCCATGTTTCCTCTCTTTTTCTTCCCTAATTCACCTGTAGTTTATCTCTCTTCGTCTCCCCTCAATCGCTTGGTCTTTCTCAGCTTCCAAACCCTTCACTATTTCCATTTTTTTTTGGATCATTTGAAAATCAGGCGTGGCTATGTTGGTGCGGAAGTGGACGGGGGAGTATTGGTAACTTACTCCGTCCTTGCAGCATCGTCAACCTATGTTCAGTTTCTCCTATAGAAAAGTTGTAATGCTTCAATTACTTACTGGTAATTGCATTACTCCGAGTACATTTTCTCCCTAATTAATTATTTAATTAATTAATTAGTGGGGAAAACGTAACAAGGAGGTAATGTTAAGAAAATTAAAGATATTTAAAAAAAACAATAAATAACTGGACTCCGTGTTTTGCTAATGCATTCTAAAATAATATTTACTTAAGAGATATTATAACGTCTTTTTTTTAAATAATTCTGGGTATGTTTTCACTGTGATATTGTTTAACATAACATCTTGAAGATTCGACGCTCCGACAACTTTGAAAGGCTCCTAAACTTCTTTTGTGCTCTATTTTCCGGGATATTAGAATCCATTATTAAGGATCTTTTCCAGTGTCTGCGTTTCGGGTTCGTTGGTGTGGTTTCCTAAGAATTCAACACAGAATCACACCTTTGAAGCGCGAACGATGTATTTGTTTATGGGGAATGTTTCCGGTTCGATATAATTCACCCTCAGAGCTCCACTCTCTCCCGCAGGTAGGACGACACACTACGGGTTCGACAGAGTTCGGGAGGTTCAGATTTACAGACTGCGGGTTCGACAGAGTTCGGGAGGTTCAGACATACAGAGTACGTACGGATTCGGCAGCACACGATTTTAGTTTACTACGGTTCGCAGAGTTCCCAGCTGTATTTACTGTGAGCGAGGCTTCGGTGCTATTGGACTGAGTTCGCTAGGCTCGGAGCTACATTCTCTGCCTCTGAAAGGGCTAGAGTCTGTAAGTGGGGATTTTTTTTCATCCTTACTTTTAAATATAGGTTCACTTCTCATTATAAGCAACTATGACGAGTCCAATTTTTCTAGGTATGTTGCTCTTATGGCGTGTTCGATCTTTGTGATTTGCCGGGATGCTTGAAATGATCAACAAAGAAAACACGATTAAATATTCAGAAAATAACACGTTTAATATGTAAAACTCCCAAAAATAGGACGCGCTCTATACACTCAGTTCTTAAAGTATACCTTTATAGGTTCCCTTTTTAACAGCAACATTTTTGGAAAAACACGCGTTTATTGTGCAAGTGAAGAAAATTACCCCCGAGAGTACTAGCACGCCCAGGTATAGGACCACAGATCAGAAAAGTGAAACAAGCCGAAGGGGGTTTGTCCAGGAGGAGGAAGTAACACTCGCAACTAGTCAATATCGGAGGCGCGTGAAACAAAAAAAAGTCAAAATAATGTGGGGTCTGTAATATTTCCCAAATGATAAGATACTTCGATTGCTTTTTCCGAGTTTGATATTCTCTATTTAATCTTTGTTTCAGGTTTAAACGACGTAAAGTATTTTTTTTCTGTAGTACGCGGTGGGGCAGATTGTTGGTTTTCACATGAAGACAATGCTGTTTCTGCGGTGGATCGAGGCGGAAATGGTAGTAGCACGAAATAGTTTTTATGTATTAGTGGTTTTATATAGCGTGAACAAGTCCGAAACGTATGCAAGAGTACTTTACAAAAGGACAATGTTACAACATGTGGGGTTGAAGAATAAATAATGCAAGTTTCATAGTACATTTTTGTTACAATCAACAATTTGAGCTACAAAATATAGAAATGTGTGTGTGTATACTAACCTTATGTAAATGGGTATGTGTGTGTGCGTGCAAATGCTTGTATATACAGTAGCTTCTCTAGAAGATATTTTAGGGGACATAAAAAAGGTCACAGGTAAAACGGGGGGCCACCTACAACCGACATTCATGCGTGAAGATTGTGTGCATATGTGTAAAAAAAAAAAACGATGTGTGTGTATATATATATATATATATGTATATATATGTATATATATACATTATCACTGCAAAAGGTTTAAAGAAAGTTAAAGTTGGATGAAAACGTAAGTTAAAACATTCGGTTTTAAACTAACTAACTAAACCACTTAAATTCACCAGTTATAGTTATCTCAAGTAACTACAACTCATGCCCTAAGGTATCTATTACTCACGCCCTCACCATGCACAGTTTTGTCAATAATGATGTCATTTCAGATGTTGCAGTCATGTTATTGATAATGTCATGAGTGATGTAATGTGTGGGGTAATTTGCAGTGCTTGGCAATCCGCTTTTGTACTTTGGTACAGGACAGAAGCAAGCCACACCGGAGCTTTGAGTTGCTACAGCAGAATTATTTGCTGTGGAAAAACTGACTTATTTTGACCCTTCCAAGGTTGATCACACAAAACAATGGTCCAACAAAGTGCATTCTAGTTCAAATCTTTTTATTGGGTTTATCGTTTAATAAGTATTCTCGTGGACATCCAAGAGGCCAGTGAGGAGAGTAACAGTGGATAAGAGAGGTTGCAGGCAGGAGGGAAGGGGGGAATGCGGGGAGAAGGGCTAAAAGTGGGAGTGGGGGAGGTAAAGTCCACTGTAGGAGTATCGCAGGGGAGTACGTGATCAATATGAATTATGGAGTCAGACCAATGGTGATAATGAACCAGTCTCTCTTGTAGTGTTACTTGTGTGCTCACTCCGTTAGTGAGCCTCAGTACTCGTAGGTACATAGGGCATTTAAGTTCTCTGAACTCTTCCGCCAAGAGATGGATGCAGGGTGCCCACATTTTGTTGAATTGTGCGAGGTTGTTCTCTATGGATGTTGTTAGTTTCTCCACCCCCACCACATCCCATAACTTATGTAGCCAGGCTGAGTGGATTGGTGTTTTGTCAATTCCCCAATTAGATGCAGTCACTTTTTTAGCTGCGCATAGGGCTAGTGTCATTGCTTTCCCTTTATGGGTGCACAATGGATAGGTCTGTGCATTGGGCAGCCCCAATAGGATGTAGCTGGGGAAGAGTGGGATGTTGGTGTCAAAGATATCGTATATATCATTCAAAACATCGTCCCAAAATAGTTTTAGATTTGGGTAGCGCCAGAGGAGGTGTGTCAGGTTGCCAGTCTCTCCACAGTTGCTCAAGCATTTGTTGGAAGAGCCTGGTTTCCATGTTGCCACCCTAGTAGGGGTGTAGTACCAATAGTGGGATATGTTTAGCAGGGTTTCTATTCCAGAAGTGCTATGGGTGGCAGTACGTGTTCTGCAGAGGAGGTCGGGCCATTCTTTGAGTTTATATAGGCATTTCAATTCCGTTTTCCAGGGCTGTGTTAAGAAAAACTTTAGATGTTGGACAATAGTCGCCTGTCCCCTGAGTGGGTGATTATCCATTTCTCGAAAGGTGTCATTGGCTTATTGGCATGCGAACAAGTGTGCGGCTCGGTGACCCAATGTTCAGTGGCTGCAGATCTCCATTGTTCCTGATCTGGGAGGCCATAGTTTTTTTTCTCGTAGTTTTATATAGCGCAAACTTGACCCAGAGGTATCAGAGCGCTTCACATGAGCACCAGTTGCGTTACACAAGGACACATTCATTTTTTGTAGGCGTGGGGTGATTACCTGATTTGCCCAGAATCACAGGATGTTGAGCGTCATTGCCGAGACTCGAACTCAGTTCCCCAGATCGGAGATCGACCAACTTAGCCTTTAGGCTACATCCTCTCCCCAATTGCACGAAGATCTGGGGGCCAGTATGATCGAATAGGTCGCCTAAGCGTTTGCAGTTAACATCCTGCCATGCATGGTAGTCTTTGCCGAACTGAACCGGTGGAAAGTCAGGGTTGTCCAGAATTGGCGTGAGTGGGGAAGGGTGTGACGAGAGCCCTTTTTTGGTGATCTCCTTGTCCTAAACTTCCACAGTTGCGGTCACTACAGGGGAGATGTAGACTCCCAGGGGTATTTGTTTTTTGGGGAGCCAGGGTAATTTCCATATGTGGATCTCAGCTATGGCCTGGTCGAGAAAGCAACAGTGCTTTCCTGTGAAGGGTCTGGTCCATTCTACTATGTATCGTAGCTGTGCAGCAAGTTAGTAGCTGTAAAGGTGTGGTATGCCTAATCCTCCATTTTCTATAGAGAGGTAAGCTCTCTTCCTCGCCATTCGCGATGTTTTGCCCTCCCATATGAAGCTTTCATTTAGTGGTGGTTGGAGGGGCAGGGTCTGCATGAGACATCTTGACAGCTTCCGTTTTCTCCGTTAACGATAGGCCTCCAGATTTCCAGGCATGTATTTCAGAGCGGGCTCTAGTCAGAGTAGGTCGGCGTAATTGCCCTCAGCTGTCTTAGTTAGAGAGGGACAGATTTTAAGGCCGAGGTACTGCACCCATTGGTTGGTCAAGAGAATGGATATACCTGTTCCAGTTGGGCTCTATCTTTAGAGGAGGTAGTGATGTGCGATTTTTGTTTATTGACTTTGAAGCCAGAGACCTGTCTGAAAGCCTCCAGTTAGTCGAGTAGGGCAGGAATGGAGGTGCACAGCTGTGATAGTGTCACCATGACATTGTCCACTTAGAGGACCAGTTTATGTTCCTGATGTACCATTCGGATGGCAGCAATTTGTGGATGTGCTCGATTCTGCTCGACCAGAGGCTCCATATAAAGGGCAAAAAGGAGCAGGGACAGGGGGCAGCCCTGCCATGTCCCTCTGTTAATTGCTTAGGCTTTGGATATGGTCCGTTGACTCTGACTCAGGCGTTCGGCTGGGTGTAGCTGCACTGTATCCATTTTTTGAAGCGCGGGCTGAGGCTCAGTCTGTCCAGAACATTGTGGTGGAATGGCTAGTGGAATGAAAAAGGATTTGTCAGGGCAAAAAAGTATTAAACATTCTGGAAGGACAAAGATTCTCTTTAGTGTGTAGTCAAGCGCGATCAACTCTTTCACGAATACTAGAGGTATTAACTCCACATTCTTCCAATAATATTAGAAACGCAAGGAAGTAGGTCACGTCGTACCCTCGCACTTGTCATATCCTCATACAATTCACTAAATTATTTCCCGACCGGCAATGAAAGGAAGACCGTCTTGATTACTATGCGTTTGACATGAAAGTGACAAATTATTTAGTGAACTGTATGAGGATATGACGACAAGTGCGAGGGTACGACGTGACCTACTTCCTTGCGTTTCTAGTATTATTGGAAGAATGTGGAGTTAATACCTCTAGTATTCGTGAAAGAGTTGATCGCGCTTGACTACACACTGAAGAGAATCTTTGTCCTTCCAGAATGTTTAATACTTTTTGCCCTGATAAAGCCTTTTTACTCCAGTATTGGAACTTTCATAGATTCACATGCTTGAATCATTCCCCATTGTCGAGATGGGAGTCCCCGGTATATATATAAAAATAGCAATGCAAAGCCAATACAAACTAGAAACCAGGCCTAGGCCCATTCCAGTTTTGTAACATATCCACCTCTTTTTGTAAAAGAGACCAAATAAAATCAACAACCAATCAGATTAGCCTCACCCTCTAGAACCCTCCTGAGAGAACCTCAGGCCTTCAGATTTTCTACCGCACGTTGTGCTAGGGAGTCTCCACTGAGCTCTGCTCAGTTTTTCCTTGTTCTATTACTCTTGAGAGTTTTTTCAACTGATTATTCTTCAACAACTTCTTCAGCTTCGAGTTCAACATGTCTGACAAACAGAAAAAAGGCCTTTTTAGAGCTTGTGCCACCTGCTCTAAGAAGAGGCTTTACGTGGATGACCCTCACAAGGACTGCATCTACTGCTTGTATCCGGATCATAAGGCCAAAGACTGCAAGGTATGCCGTACTTTTTCAACCAAGACCTTGAGAGATCATGAGGGACGCCTCCTGACCTGGCTCCAAAAGCTAAAATCTAGGAGAGAGCCAGTCTCCAGTGACAACAGCGATGAGGCTTCATCAGCTTCGTCTTCAATGACATCACTGAAAAGGGGTAGATCTGACCCTTCTTCTTCAGAGGACCGTCCTGAGAAAGCCTCTAAAAAGACCTCTCATGGGTCTGACAGGCTAAGTCCAAGCAAATCTCCTCACTGTGGTGTAAAGGAGAGGGAAGGACTATCTACAGGAGGAAATACAGTGAGAAAATCGAGCTCTGTACATCCGTCTTCTCCGGAGGGAAAGAAAGCCTTCAAAAAGCCCTCCTCTGTACCTTCTGAGGGAAAATTAGCCAAGGATGTCCCACCGTCGACGAAACTGTCGACGACACCGTCGACGAAGAAACTATCATCATCGTTGTCAACGCGCAGTGAGAAGGTACAGTCTCCTCAGTCTGGTCCGGCTCCGACGACGGGATCGTCGCCCAGAGTTTCCTTGCTTCCATCTACGGTGAGACATCCATCGTCGGCGGCGATGACGACGGAGACGGGATCAATAGTGACGACGAAGATGTCGCGCGACGACGACGCCGAGAATGACGATGGCCGTAGTGTCGACGGCGACTACAGCGAAGACGACGGCATCGGCGTCGACGGTAATGATGACAGTCTCGACGACGGCACCATCGATGGCAACATCTACATCGTCGACGAGAGAAAACATTTCTGGAGAAATTAAAAGGAAGTGCCACATAACTCCGGAGATCACTTCCCTAGCAAAGTAACACCTTTGCTACCTACTCACCTCCTAGAGGAAGAGGATTCGGAGGAGGAAGGACAGTTTGGGTATGCACATAGCCCTTCAGAACTGCGCGTGAAGTGCCAGGATCTGGATTCTGAGGATGGATATGGTGAGGAGCAGGAATATGATCCTACCCTAGGACTTTCATGGAGAATATCAGGAGGAGCTGGTCTGCATGCCATCCTCTTTGATTTCAGACTTGCAGTTCATGCTCTCCGACTATAAGAGGAGATTTCCAACACCATCTTCGACTCAGGAACATGTTTCAGTTCCCGCTGGCCCACCTGCAGGGCCTTCCACTCCTCAGTTGCCACCGCCGCCACTGCAATTGATAGTGGATCCGCCACCGGTTGCTCCCCTTATCCAGGTTGATACCTCTGATGACGACCAGGGAGAGACAGATCTCCCGGACCCACATAGAGAATGGGATGATTATATTATTCCTACTCCTGCGTCTCCTTCACCGGTTCCAGTAGACTCTCCGCCTGGAGAAATAGGTGGATTCCACAATCTGTTAGAAAGGGCATCCAAAAGGTTCGCTCTGCCTATGCCTTCGGTGCAGTCGGAGTGTTTCTTGTACGACTTTAAGGAGCCCTTTAAAAAGTCGGTGAGAACAATTCCCATTGTCTGCCATGTATGGGAAGAGGAGCTGAAAGTCATGAATACCCCGGCCACGGTGGTTCCGGTGCTTCCTCTGTTGGTTAAAAAATATAAAGCCCCGGAGGATAGCCCGGCTTGCCTGGTGAGTCAACCTAAACCGGACTCAGTTATATCTCAGGCAGCGCAGAGGAAGTCAAAGAATCCGGCAGCTCCTCTAACAACGCCTCTGGATAAAGAGGGCAGACGCTTGGACAATGCTGGCAAAAGATTTTCATATATGTCAGGACTCCTGGTCAAGGCAGCTAACGCTTTAGCCATTTTAGGGCGCTACGACCGCCAGATGTGGTGCGACCTCTCTCCATACCTAGACCAACTGCTTGAAGACAGCAGTGCTGAATCGAAAAAGATCCTCCATGAAGGAGAGAGGGCCTCCTCTGAGGTGATTGATTGCGCAATGGATATTGCGACAACAGCATTTCGTTCCTTGGCTGGAGCAGCAGTCCTTCGCCGCCAGGGATGGCTTCGAGCAACTTCCTTTAGACCTGAGGTTCAGAACAAGATATTGGACCTTCCATTTGATGGAGAGGCACTCTTCGGTAAACACATAGATGATGCGCTCCAGGACATCAAGAAAGACACGGACACGGCGAGGTCGTTAGGGACGCTTCAATACCGCAAGGTCCCTTTTCGGGGAGCACGAGGTAGAGGTTTTCCCTCATACAGAGGGGGTTACCAACAATATCGGTACTCCTCATATACACCTGCCTCGCAATCTTACCGTCCACAATACAACCAGCGGCAGGGTCAGTCCACAGCATATACGAAATCGGCACCTAGAGGAAGAGCGGGACGCCAGGGGAAGGATTCCTCTAGGCGTCAATAGCGGCTTGCTGGCTCTGACTACTGTTCCTCCCCCTCTTCAAACACCTGTGGGGGGCAGGATCTCCAGATACTTCCAAAATTGGCAACGAATAACATCGGATCGTTGGGTTCTAAATATAATTCAATTTGGCCACACGTTGGAGTTTGTTCATCCTCCTCCAACCAAATCCCCTCACTCCAGCTTAACAAAACATCTGCGTCTCCTGCGCCTAGAAGTCCAACAAATGCTGCAGAAAGGAGCGATAGAACTGGTCCCTTTCTCCCAAAGAGGAGAGGGATTCTACTCCCGGTTCTTTCTGGTACGAAAGACTGTCGAAAAATGGCGCCCTATTCTGGATCTGAGGGAGCTCAATACCTATCTCATCAAACAGTCGCTCCGAATGATCTCCT
Organism: Calotriton arnoldi; assembly: GCA_963921515.1. Taxonomy (NCBI): domain Eukaryota; kingdom Metazoa; phylum Chordata; class Amphibia; order Caudata; family Salamandridae; genus Calotriton; species Calotriton arnoldi. Next base: position 246,000 of record CAWUFW010017421.1, read on the forward strand.
TGCAGGACATACTTTGACTTTTAAAAATTCAGGAGATTTCATGGCCACCTTGGATCTGGAGGACGCATATTTTCATGTTCCCATCCATCCATCGCGCAGGAAGTTCCTTCGCTTCATAGTAGCCAAGAGCCACTTTCAATTCAAGGTCCTCCCCTTCGGCCTCAGGTCGGCACCAAGAATCTTCACGAAGATGCTAGCTCCAGTAGCAGCGTTCCTAAGGAAACAAAAGCACCAGGTTTTCCCCTACCTGGACGACTGGTTGCTAAAGGCTCCTTCCAAGGCGGCAACCGAGAGCTCGGTGGCAGCTTGTACGACGCTGTTCCAGAGTCTGGGTCTTACCCTCAACAGAGAAAAGTCAAATTTGTGCCCGTCCAAAAAAGCAAAATTTCTGGGAGCCATATTGGACACATCCTTAAACAAGGCATTCCCTTCACTGGAAAGACAATCCAAGCTGATGTTGATGGCCCATCTACCTCTAGAAAGAAAGTCTCTTTCAGTTCGCCTCTACAAGTCCCTGCTGGGATCCATTTCGTCCTGCATCCCTCTAATTCCTCACTGCAGGCTACGCATGCGTCCTCTTCAGGAGCAACTGGACTTACAGTGGTGTCAAGTGGAAGGTTCTTTCGAGGACATGATCAGGGTCACGATGCCAATGAAAGAGGCCGCTTCCTGGTGGATTCACAAGGAGAACATTTCCCGGGGTCTCTCCTTCATGGTCACCCCAGCTCCTCAGATAATTACAACAGATGCATCTCTGGAGGGCTGGGGAGCGGTCTTACAGGACCTCCAAATAAGTGGGCGATGGCTGCGCCATCATCGTCTTTTGCACATCAATCTACTGGAACTCAGAGCGGTTCGCCTAGCCTTACAAGCTTTTCTCCCATGAGTAAAGAATTTGTCGGTTCTAATAAGAACGGACAATACGACGGCCATGCATTATATAAACAAGCAAGGCGGCACAAGATCCCGTCCTCTGTCAGTGGAAGCTCAAGCTGTCTGGGAATGGGCGATCTTGCATGGGGTCTCGCTGAAGGCAGAGCATCTCCCAGGGAATCTCAATGAGACAGCAGACACTCTAAGCAGACTAAAGTCTGTCAGCCACGAGTGGGAGCTAGACCAGGAAACACTGGAGGACATTTTCCATCTATGGGGCAGGCCGTCCATGGATCTCTTTACTACGCCGGAGAACAAGAAATGCCGGTTCTTGGCAAGCTGGCATCACCATCCGGGATCCTCGGGGAATGCGTTTTCTATGGCATGGTCAGGCGCCTTTGTTTACGCTTTTCCCCCCATTCCTCTGATCCAGAGGCTTCTTAGAAATCTGAAAGCGGAACCCTGCAAGATGACCCTAATAGCTCCGTCCTGGCCTCGCCAGTACTGGTACACGGAGCTTCTTCTCCTATCCTTGGAGCAACCGGTTCCCTTGAATCCTATTCCATCCTTACCGACGATGTCCCAGGGCCAAGTACTCTCATCCGGATCCCCGATCCCTGCAATTGTCAGCGTGGCTCCTGAGCACAGAGAGTTTCTCAACTTAAGGCTCTCCACGGAATGTAGAGAAATCCTTTCTCGAGCTCGTGCCCAAAGTACTAACAAAACTTACAGGATGAAGTGGAAGAGGTTTTGTCTCTGGTGCCGAGAATCGGGGGTTCACCCTTTCTCTTCTTCGGCACACAAAATCCTACCTTACATCCTTTCCTTTGCAAAGGCTGGCCTGGCTCACTCATCTATTAAAGTATTAAAGTTCATCTCGCAGCCATCTCTCGCTTTAGAAGGACATCTGCAGGTCCTTCACTCTGGTCAGCAAGAATATTAAGCAATTCATGAAAGGTCTATTTCGAGCCTTCCCGCCAGTGAAGCCTCCTCCACCACTGTGGCACCTTAATGTGGTCTTGACTCAACTCATGAAAAATCCCTTCGAGCCTATACATAAAGCGGACCTAAAATTCCTGTCATGGAAGGTGGCCCTTCATCTTGCTTTGACATCAGCTAGAAGGGTGAGTGAGTTGCAGGCTCTCACGATCCAGGAGCCTTTTCTTCAGTTTAAGAATGAGACAGTAGTACTTCGTACCAACCCTAAGTTCATCCCAAAGGTTCCTTCGGATTTTCACTTAAATGAACCCGTGGTCTTGAAGACCTTTTTTCCTCAACCGAGCACTCCGGCTGAGAGATCACTTCATTCACTTGACATTCAGCGTTGCCTGAAATTCTATCTTCAAAGAACTAAAGATTTCAGGAAGTCACCTCAGCTCTTTGTAGTCTTTCAGCGCACCTCGAAAAGGATTTCCCCATCCCAAACAGAGGATTGCACGTTGGATTTCCAACGCCATCCAATATTGTCATCAGTTAGCTGGAAAGCCCCTCCAGCGGAAGGTCCGTGCTCACTCCACGAGGGCAATTTCTTCCTCTACGGCCCTCTTTGCAGGGGTACTTATCCGGGAGATCTGCAGGGCGGCGACCTGGAAGAGTATCCATACCTTCACCAGACATTACGGCTTGGATGCTTCGACTAGCAGTGATGCTGTGGTGGGCCAAGCAGTCCTGAGGAACCTGTTTCAGTAAGCGGTGAGCTTTCCCTCTCATCCCTCCTTCCTTTTCCTTCATAAGTTCTTTGCACATTCTTTTATACAGTATTTGGCTTTTGACTATTTGTGTAGACATACTTAGGTATGTTGCTTGCTTATGGGCTTTGATGTGTTACTTTCCCTTTCTTTAATCTGGTTTGGGTAGTGTTAATTTTTGTTAAAATAACGAAAAACAAAAGTTGTGCTCATGACTGCTAGCTACTCTGATTCAAGCATGTGAATCTATGAAAGTTCCAATACTGGAGTAAGAAAACAAGTTACTTACCTGTAACTTTAGTTCTCCAGTATTGGTAACTTTCATAGATTCACATACGACCCACCCTACTCCCCTGGGAAATCTCGACCTTCGGCTTATTTATGGTTATCCTGTGGCACTACGGCTGCGAAAATCTGAAGGTCTGAGGTTCTCTCAGGAGGGTTCTACAGGGTGAGGCTAATTTGATTTGTTGTTGATTTTATTTGGTCTCTTTTACAAAAAGAGGTGGATATGTTGCAAAACTGGAATGGGCCTAGGCCTGGTTTCTAGTTTGTATTGGCTTTGCATTGCTATTTTTATATATACACCGGGGACTCCCATCTCGACGACGGGGAATGATTCAAGCATGTGAAACTATGAAAGTTACCAATACTGGAGAACTAAAGTTACAGGTAAGTAACTTGTTTTCTTCAAGGTGAAACGCGTTGGCTGCGCCTTTGTAAGAAAAAAGAAGAAAAAATAAAGAATTAAAGCAAAGGAACTAATTCATCAACCAAGACTTGCGACCGTTTACTTACTCGTCTCTTAAATCTATGATACTCGCTAATTAACTGTGGTTGCCTCTAATTCTGTTTATAATTCATGTCTAGGATTTGACTAAGGGCTGTGGTGATAAAGGGTTCCTGGTGATCGTTAGATGCGTAGAGGGTGGCCGGGGTAAAAGTGTATGTCCCTATAGTGATCTGTAGGGAGAGAAGTCGACCAGGAATCTCCGCTTGAGTCCGGAGGACGTGTCCTCTAAATTTACAGGCCAGGAGGATAGAGACTCCAGATTTCTTGCTGGCTCCTGAGGAGAAGTATTGAGCAGGAAACTATTTGGATCGTAGTCTCTTCCAGCATTTCTTGAGAAGGTGGGTTTCTTGCTGGAGACAAATTTCACAGGCCGAATCTCGCAGCAGGGATTGTGTGGCTAGACGTTTTGCCGGAGTGTATAGCCCTCTAACTTTGAGGGTCAATATCTGAACCCTTAGGCCAGGGCTGGCGACATCTTGACATCTGTGCACAAGGCATGATTGCAGGCCTCCCCGGGTGTGCAATAAGTAAATGGATGCAAACCATGATCACAGGTCCTTATTTGTGTTTTCATGGATTCTAATAATTGATTCATGATCTATGACTATAGATGCTGCCCTCCCTGTAGGATAACAAGATATAGTTTGCAATGCTTACATAAATGACATGTATATGTAAATTAATCTTGTTAACGTTTGTTTCATTCAGCGTTAAAATGTTTAAAATTCACACACTACTTTGTCATTACTACAGGCACATCTTCTGATCAATTTCACGCACTCTTTTTTAATTACTTCATGGATGTCTTGTGGGAAATTTTGGAAATGAAAAGATGCTTTCTCTAGTGCAGCAGTGTATAAAACACCCCAGGTTTTAGCTGTTAGGTAGGGAGGTCATTCAACTCTCGGGAAAAATATGATGGACTGAGACACGCCCTACCCATGAACTTGGCCCATCAACTCTAGGAAGGGTGCTCTCATTTTAGCCAGCTAGAGGATAAATATTCTATATGGGTTTGAGTTACTCTTCTAGCAATCGTCAAAAATATAAGGCAGGCTTCTGTGAAATGTCAGGGATTTTCTTCCTATTTACTTTTTTAATGCTGATAGTAATGTTTTACTTGTCATCACCAAAATTGCTTGTCATGCACTATGCTCTGAACTATATTATCATCATGCTTCTCAGAACAGAAGTGAGGGCTTTGCATATATAAATTTCACTACAAGTTTTTAGTTTCTTTGGAGCAGTCTCAGTACTAATCTGCCCCGTGACTTACTCCACGGATTGTCTATTTTCCCAGGTCTTTGGGCCTACAGGCTGGCCAAGAGATCATGGGAAATCTAACTGGAAGTGGGAAGCCTATTCCCTTTTGGCTCATGACAATGTTAACAATGCACAAGTGTGAAGTGTGTATTGGGCATAGGTGTACTGCATACATAGTTTTCACACAGGCCATGCCCTGTTGCACGTGCAGTAGCTGGCATACCTGCTGCATAGAAGTCCAAGTTATACATTTAACTTATATGAATTCATAATAAAATGCTGCCATTAGGATTCATTTATTAATTGTGGATAAACGACGCCACAGGAAACATAACTTTTAGTAAAGTTTAAATGGAATTGATTTCCTTTTTGGTGAAGTGTGTGCGACCACTGCGGAAATCACCCGTATAGATTACTGTACTTTGTTTGAACCCGAGAAGACAAGGTCTTATGACCACACTCCAAAATATACAAAAACACTTTAAAATAGTGGTGTGCAGGTCAACAAACTATGGGGCCGATTCCGATTTCGGCCGGAAGGGCACCGAACGATGGTCGGAGCCCTTCCGACCGAATCGGAACGTGCCGGCCGGATTCCTTTCCGACCGAGCCATTCCGATGGGCTCGGACGGAAAGGAATCCGACTGGGATTTCCGGATGGCTTACGACGGGCTCGGAGAGCCCGTCCGCTGTCCGGAAATCCTTCAGTACTCCCCCGGCCGCCTCTTCACGACCGAGGGAGTACGATGGCAGTATTTCACTGCCTTTTCGTGCCGGTCTTTCCGGCACAAAAAGGCAGTCGGTAACTGTCTTTGGGGGCCCCCAGTAGGGCCCCCATGGGTGCGAGGCCGCCGAATGACGGCCTGGGGGCACCTATGGTGCCCCTCTGTTGATCCCTGCACCCGGTGGCAGGCACCTTGGGGTGCCGGCCACAGGGTGCAGGGATGACCTGCACCCCTGCTTTCCACAATGCAAGCATGCATTCCGCTCGGAATGCATGCTCCCATTGTGTAGTATACGAGTGCGACCTTGTTCGGTCGCATCGTACTTGCAGGGCCGTAACCGACGACAGCAGGTCGGTCGGTTACGGCTCCTGACCGATGTCGGACGGACCCGAGTCCGTCCGACATTGGAATCGGCCCCTAAATCTTAGAAATCCAGTTGGGTAGCAGGTGTAATGGTGCACATGTTTCACAGAAATGAAAAGATCAGAAAGTTCGTAAATGCCATAGTGTAGCAAAGTGGTAATAAGCAGAGAGGGGATCAGCCAACATAGTTGGAACATATAAGTTCTAGAGCTAAGTAAACAAGAGCTTTGACACCATTCTAAATAACATACAAATAATATCTTCAAGAATCACCCATGTCATAAGTCACTGCTTCAAATTTTGCCTTTTATTTATCTTCTTTAAATGAACGGAATTCCAATTAGTAAATCTTCAAGGTAAAACTTTCAGCTAACTTCCATTCAAAACGTTCATCTATACAAGTAATTTGAATGATATTTGGTAATTTTGGATATGACCATAATGTTTAGACTTTTTTAGTTGGCTTTCGAGCTGTTGCAGTTCTTACTTAAAAACACGTGTGGCAGGTGGTGAATATTATTTTGTTTTCTATTTAAATGTGTGATACTTTAGTAATATGTGATTTATGTGTACATTTTCTATCCCTGAAGTAGTCGTTGGGGCAGCTTACCCATATGATGAAACACGTGTCGCCTGGACGTTTTGACTGGAAGTTAGCTTTACGTTTTGATTTGAAGTTTTACTTAGTGGAAGTTCACCTGAAGAAGACATAGAAAAGGCACTGTTTGAAGCTCCAACTTATGACATGGAAGATTCGTAAGGACTTTATTTGCTCATTATTTATGTGGTGTGCAAGCTGTTATAAAGTATGAGGCATATTTATCAAGGCTTTGTGCTGTCCTTGTGCCACACAAGGGGACGTAAGGGCGACACAAAATCGAAATTAGATTTATCAAGCCATGCTAGGCCACCTTGCATGGCCCTGAGTGGCTTGATAAATCTACAGTAACGCAAGGCAGCACAAATCGTTGGCTTGCGTTACTCTGTGGCTGGGAGGTATTCCATGGGTAGAGTGTGAGTGATCCCTCGCTTCCACCCATGGATTCTGACAAATCCACAGATTTATCCAGTGCTTAACTTGAGCCAGTGTTTCGGGTGTTCGGCACCGCCACTTAAATGTCAGCACCAGCTCTAGTGACAGTCCACCACATGTTGGCGCTGTCTTTTTGATTTTTAAATGAGCACTACAGCTGTGTTTAAGTAATTATACATTGAAAATGAATAATATCAGCCTCTCATGCCATTATTGTAGCTTTGTGTGGCCTGAAATAGTCTGAATTGTCACACTTGTAGGAGTGCGATGGTTAGGTATTATGTTGGTACTGTCATTGGCAGTACTGGCAGGGGCAATGGGCGGGGAAGGCTGCTGTGGCCTTCCGAGAAGGGCCCTGGCACTTAATTTTTTTTTACTAATAATGCGCTGGATTTACCAAAATAGGTAGAACTGAGAATGTGTCAGAATTGTACGCCTCCCACCAGAGGCACAATGAGGAGAAATATCTCAATTTCTCATCGTCGTTACCTCTTTCTAAGTGTCCTGCATTTTGGAGCACACCTAGAAAGTGGGTAATGCCTCTGAGGATTGTTTTTGCAGGAAGGTGCCCCTTCCTGCACAAAAACAATTCTACCTGCAACGCAGGCACCCTTGCAACATGACACAAGGGTGCCTCTGTTGGCACTAGGCAGCCAAAAGTGCGACAACGCTTAGAAAGGAATGCACTGTACAATGATAAATATGGCACGGTGTATGGGAACAAGACATGGCTCTATAAAAATGAAGGGGCATGTGCACTATACAGTAAGGGTATCACTGTAACAAGCACATCAGTACTTTGCTGAGGGATTGTGCCCTGCCTGTATGCAAATGTGTGCATTACATATATGGCATGGCAACAGGTCATTCACACTGTGTATGATGTACTGCACACAGGGCATGTCCACCATCCTAGATGCATTAAGAGTACACGTGTGACATGGCCACAGTGACTGCTGTGTGTGTATTTTGCACATATGCAATGGCCACAGGATTTTGGCAGTTGCTTTTAGCATTGTAATCGTGAACAAATGTTTTTCATGTGTCGAAGTACAGATGCTTTGCCACACGCAGTGGTTACCAAACTACTACAGAAACTTAGATTAATCCCAGTTATCTTGATCAGTGTCAGACCAATCTCCCACCGCCACATCTGGGTGAAGATCTTTGAGGGATTCCATGCAAAGCAGGTACAGACCTAACTGTGGTCAATCAACCTATAGAGTAATCAGTCAGGATTTAAGATAAAGCAAGGAACTGGAGCAGCCCAATTGGGAATCAGCAAATACCTCTCAGAAGAAATGGACAGTGGTCACTTAGTGATACTAATGCTTTTGGACATAGCAGCAGCCTTTGACCCCATCAATTATATGTGGCACCTCAAATGTCTGACGGTGTGAAACAAAGCGTTCGTCCAGGCCCTAGTTTCACTAAGATACTTTGTCCAGGACAACATACAGTAAGTGAGAAAAATCTAATTCTATGTCAGGACTGGAGGCGAGGATTATGCCTTCTCTCTTCACTTTATTAAACAGCAGCCAATTTAACAAACAAACAACATTTCCCATGAAACTTTGGGAAAAAATATAGTAAAGAAAATTGTCCAATCAGGAACCGTCTGAGGCCTCCAATCAGGGCTCTCCAACACCAACATAGTCTGTCCTCACTGGCCCTTCATCCTCTTTCTTCGCTGCTGCACAGCCGAGATAAGTGCCTTTTTCCTACTCTGTGGAAATTCTTTATTGTCAGATGTGTTTGCCTGTAGAATCTGGTTAATATTATTGTTTTTCGCTTAATTGCGCTTGGTTTTCCATATTTGATTGTTTAAATCTTGTGCGCTTTGTTAATGTGATTGTTTACATCTTGTGCGCTTTGTTAATTGATTCTAACGCGGTGCTGCTGTGTTTCGCGGGCCTCTGCGTGTCTTTTTTGATGATTCAATCGTTTGTGTTCCCAGCGGGGACTCCCCTCTCCAGGCGCGCTGCCGCTGGATCAATTCCTGAGGCGGCAGCGTGTCTCTGACAATTTCAAACCGCGGCGTTCCTTTCATGTACCTGATTTTTGCAACTGTTTGGTCTTCCCTAGCGGGGACTCCCCCCTCCAGACGCGCTGCCGCTCGTTTATTGCCCTGAAGCAGTCAGCGCGTCTCTGAGATTTTGAAACCGTGGGAGTTTCCTCTCCTATGCGGTGGGTTTCCTGGTGCGCTCGTGCTGACCTCCCGCCGCCAGGGGGCGTGGGAGTCAGCTAGACACGGAGCGCGCGTTTTTATGCAAATCCCTGAAGGGATTACACGGCGCACCGTAGTTTGACGAGCCTTGGCCTGAGGAGGACGCCGTTTGGGGTGTATCGATCGTGCCTAAGCATTTACCGGCCGATCTTTCAATTTATTAACGCTCTGTTGCCCAACAAAATCTCAAGTTTCAAAGGCAGCAGAGTCTGTATGGACTAAGTGACCGGCCTTTGGGTCTGTATTTCTGGCGCCTGGCGTCAGTTTGGGGCACATTCCCAGGCCAGTTTCCCTGAGATAGTTTGTATAGCTTTTGTGCACCAGGTATTGTTGTGTCCAGGGTCTGGTACCCATTAAGTTAGCGACATCCTCGCTTCCACTGTCTGGCTGACACCCAGCCCTTTCAAGGTTAAAACCCCCCTTTCTAAAGGCAGGGTTCCTGGTCTGTCACCCAGACCCTACTACTACTTCCACTCATCGCCCTCATTATAGTCCATGAATATGGATCGGGACTCTGAGGAAGACTCCCAGTGAGGGGAAAATACCCTGGCAGACCTCCCTTGGGAAGATGAGTTTTATGACGCGGTAGACGCGTCAATTTACAAAGCTGTTGACGAAGCCATGTCGCCCTTAGAGGAGAGGATTACACGCAAAATCGACGAAGCCTTGGCACGCCTATCCACTCTCCCCATGGTTCCTCCTGTCCAATGTGGGTCCCCAGGGACTCCCATGACTACAGATCCCGCTCCCCCTCCTGCCAAACGCGCACGCGATGCGGGGATGGATCTCACTGCGTTTGAGCGGCTTAAACAAGCCTTTCTGGCTACTCAGCCACCTTTACCACCAGTAGGTGACGGGATGTCGACCCACCATGACGGTCTGCCCGACAACGACACAGGGGAGACTGACGCTGAGCCCGGCCCATCCCGACCTTGGCTCCCTTCCCGCCCCTCCCAGGACAGTTCAGAGATGTTCGACACGAACAAGATCGTACACCCCAGATCGTCGGATTGGGCCCCGGCAGATAAGGTTGCCAGTTATGTGGCAATGCGCATACGAAAGCCTCTGGAGAAGGCGGCACGGAACTGCCTCCGGTCTGAATGCCCAAGACCGTCCCTGGAGGGAAAAGTTGCCCTCACTCCAGAGATTTACGCCCGTATGGCCACTTTTCTCCAGAAATTTATGAGGGATCCTAAAAAAGGGATCGACAGGTCCTGGCGAGCGTGCCAGGACAAACTCTTGGACGTTTTAGGACCCCTCACAAAGATTTTGGACATGGCCGAAGAGGCCAAGACGTCAGGTTCCCTTCTCTCCCCAGAATCCCTTTCGGGGTGGGCTCAAAGGGCCATCGTATTTTTGGTCAATGCCAACTGTGCCCTTTCCACTGAGCGCCGTCGCTCGCTCCTGATCAAGGTGGACCCCAAGCTTGGGGATCTTGCTGACTCAGAGGCGGGGGTGGTGGCACAAGGAGGTCTATTTGGGGAACCGTTTGTCAAGGAGCTAGGTAACTTTGTGAACACATTTACCTTCCTTGACAAGGCACAGACATCCATCAAAAAGATGTTTCCCCGGGTTTTCCGCGGGGCTGATCGAGGTAGGGGCCGCTCGACTGGCCGTCCGTCCAATGCATCTTCAAGAGGGCAAGGCTCCAGACAGGGCCAATATCAGGACCAGTCCTGTTTTGGCAATTTCTACCCTGTGAGAGGCAGGCAAGGAAAAGGCAGAGGATATCAAGGAGCAGCGACATCCAATAACGCCGGTGAGTGTTCTCCCTTCTTCTCAGTTAAAATAGGGGTTAGGCTGGGGAATTTTTTCCAGACCTGGACTTCCATCACAGGGGACGCATGGGTGCTACAAACAGTCCAAGGTTTCCGCATAGAGTACATGGGCAACCCTGTCCAGCGGTGCAAACCCCGTCCCATCCAGTTCTCTCTACAGGAATCTGCCCTAGTAGAGGCGGAGGTCACTTCTCTCCTTGCGAAAGGAGCCATCGTTCCCTCCACCCTGCATCCCAGGGGTTTTGTCAGCAACATATTTTTAGTGGACAAGACAGACGGAGGCAAACGCCCCATGATAAACCTCAGCGAGTTCAGCGAGTGGCTGGTATATCGCCACTTCAAGATGGAAGGGATCCATCTCCTCATTGATGTCTTACGTCCTTCGGACTGGGTGGTGCGTCTGGAATTAAAAGACGCCTACCTAGTGATCCCGGTTTTCCCGCCCCACCGGAGGTTCCTCCAATTCTTCTGGCTGCATCAAATGTTCGAGTTCGCTTCCCTATCCTTCGGCCTGTCATCGGCTCCCTGGTGTTTCACCAAGGTCCTCAAATCGGTGGTGGAGTGTTTGAGATCTTGGGGAGTTCGATGATAGTCTATTTGGACGATCTGCTCTTTATGGATGCGTGTCCTCATCAGCTTCTGCGTCACCTCCAGATGGTGGTCGATCTTCTCCAGAGCCTAGGCTTTGTAGTCAACGAGACGAAATACATCCTCACTCCCTCTCAGTCGCTGACGTTTCTTGGCTTCGTGGTAGACTCCACGTCATCCACTCTCAGCCTTCCAGCCAGAAAGATCTCGAAGATTCGACACAAACTGAGACCAGCCTTATCCAGGCAACCGGTGTCGCTCAGAGATGTGGCCCGGATTGTGGGTCTTCTTTCAGCCTCCATCCAGGCCTTCTTCCCGGGGCCACTCCACTATCGAGCCATACAACGCCTGAAAGCGGTGTACTTGCGCAGAGGGTGCCCGTACTACCACAAGGTGGTTCTGTCCGAGGAGGCACGGGAAGAAATTCAGTGGTGGCTACAACACATGGAGGCCTGGAACGGTCGGGCAATTTTTGGATCGGCACCAGATCTGGTGATAGAGTCCGACGCCAGCACGGTAGGTTGGGGAGCCATGTGCGGCAAATTTTCTACGGGAGGATTGTGGTCTCCAGAAGAACGGAGATTACATATCAATTGTCTGGAACTCCTGGCAGGCTCCTTCACAGTCCGCTGTTGGACGAGGGATTCGATCCAATTGTCTGTCCTTCTGAAAATGGACAATATATTCGCAGTTCGCTACATCAACCACTTAGGAGGCACAAGGTCCAAGGCCCTCCCAGACTTGGCGGCAGGTTTTTGGCAACACTGCCTGGACCATCAGGTCTCCGTCACGGCAGAATACCTCCCCGGACGGGAGAACCTGGTGGCAAATTTCCAATCCCGCAACTTCAGGGATTCCAGCCTCTGGAAGCTGGACCCGGATGTGTTTCGGAAGTTGAACGACCTCTGGGGTCCTTTTTCATTAGACCTTTTTGCCTCGAGACTGGACCACCAACTCCCTCGGTTTTACAGCTGGAGGCCGGATCCACTGGTAGTGGCCACGGACGCCTTCCTCTAGGACTGGAGTCGGGAGAAAGGGTACGCCTTTCCTCCCTTTGCAATGATCACGAGGACGATGGCCCAGATCAGGAGGCAGTGAGCTGAGTTGGTATTAGTCACCCCGTTTTGGAGATCACAAGTTTGGTTTACAGTTCTTCTGGAACTTTCCTGGGATTCTCCAATCCTACTCCCCCACTTTCCGACTCTCCTTCAGAGCCCGATCAGACTCTACATCCTCTGATTCAGGGGAACTCGTTGTGGCTCATGGCATGGAGGATTACAGGAGAGGATGGAAGGTCCCGGGCCTTTCGAGGAAGGCTGAAGAGCTCATGGCCAGGGCCTGGGCGGACAGCACGGTCAAACGTTACAGGTCCGCTTGGGGCAAATGGTCCCGCTGGTGTGTGCAACGGGGTCTCAATCCCTTGGACACCGATGTAGTGTACATCTTAAACTTTTTGGCCCACCTGGCCTCTTGTGGCCTGGCATACAGATCAATAAACACTTTTCGATCAGCCATTTTGGCTGGCCATGTATCGCTCAACAATGCGGCAGTAGGAGAACATCCTCTCGTATGCAAGCTGCTCCGAGGCATCAGACTGTCTCTACCCCTAGAGCCCCGTTATTCGGCCCTCTGGGATGTGAACCAGGTCCTCAACTTGTTCCTATCTTGGCAACCTAATAGATTCCTATCACGGAAGGAACTGTCGGCCAAGCTGGCCATGTTGCTATGTCTCATTTCTTGTCGCCGTGTGTCTGACGTGCGAGCTCTGGATATCTCAGTCAGAATGTTTACCCCGAATGGAGTGATGTTCACACTGCATAGAAGGACTAAATGTCATACAAGAACAATTTCATATCCGGAATTTCTGGATTCTCAAGTTGTGTGTAGTCCGCTGTTTAAAAGCATACGAGGAGATGACGAAAGAGTTTCGTCCACCTGGGGAACAACAGCTCCTTATTGCCTTACGTAAACCGTTTAAGGCGGTTTCTTCCCCCACCATTGCCAGGTGGGTAAGGTGGGTTATGCAGTAGGCAGGCATCAGCCTTAAGGACTTTGGAGCCCACTCAGCTAGAGGAGCAATGGCCTCGAAAGCATTTGGCTTGGGTGCCCGTTTGGAGGATATCCTCAACGCGGCAGATTGGTCTTCGGACTCTACCTTTAAGAGGTTCTATTTCAAACCAGTGCTGGACATGGCTCACCTCGTGGTGAGCAAGCTTTGAACTAGCATATTCCTCGCCTCCAGTCCTGACATGGAATGAAAAATTTCCTAGCTATCGTAACGGAAAGTTTCAATTCTATTAAGGACTCTGAGGCGAGGATTATCCCACCCTAGGGTTTTCAATTCAAGGGACCCACCCTGTATTGCAGTAAGTAAGTCCGTTTGATCTTCTACACTGTTGTGATTATTGGATAACGTTCTTTCTTGTGTGGAATATTCTGTCTCACCGCGTTTTGTTTGCAGGCTTAACGAACTACATTCGTTAAGTGACAATGTTCCTTTGTCCTCCTAGGTTCTGATACGAATAAACAGGACTCTTGAAAAGGGATCCACGGCTGACTTCGCGCGACGAAAGAGGATGAAGGGCCAGTGAGGACAGACTATGTTGGGGTTGAAGAGCCCTGATTGGAGGCCTCAGACGGTCCCTGATTGGGCAATTTTCTTTACTACATTTTTTCCCAAAGTTTCATGGGAAATGTAGTTTGTTTGTTAAATTGGCTGCTGTTTAATAAAGTGAAGAGAGAAGGCATAATCCTCGCCTCCGAGTCCTTAATAGAATTGAAACTTTCCGTTACAATAGCTAGGAAATGTTTCATTCAGCTCTGATATTTACTCCTGGGTAATGAACAAATAATGTAAGGTTACCCATAATGGGACCAACTGCTTGACATCGGTTATTGTAGAGATCCTTCCACCCTCTACCAAAATTGCTAATAAAAAAGATTGATATCAAAATCAGTGGATTTAAGAAATATTGCTAGTCTCCAGTTTTTGGTATGCTATTTTTATGGAGTTTTCAGATTCTTAAATGCCTTGGTTTAGGCTCCTTGTACGTTTTTCATGCTTTCAGCTTTCATGCTTTTCAGAAATCGTTTTTCAATTTTGTCTGCCTCTTCAAAGAAGTCAGAATCTAAACTGCACAGTCTTTGTGCACAGATAAATTCGCCTAAAGAGATGTTAGCTATTTAGGGGCCCATTAGGATGTAGAGGCGGAGGCGATCCGCCCTACATCCTTCCCCGCCCGCCACCCATTTACCCCCGCCATATTATTATGGCGGGGGGACCGTGGCGGACGGGAAGACCGTCCGCCGCTTTACCGCCTGGTCGACAAGTCGACCGGGCGGAAAAGGGTTTAATATTGTGGCGGTGTCTGCTAGACACCGCCATCCATATTAGCATGGGTGCGGAAACATGCCTTTCCGTGGCGGCGTTAGGCATGCGGAATTCTCTTCCGGGGGCCCGTTGCGGGCCCCCAAGATGTTGGCGGGGTGGGGGGTGCACATGGGGGGTACCTATGGTACCCCCCTGCATTGTCATGGACATGGTGGCAGGCACCTCGCGGTGCCTGTCACCTTGTGCATGACAATGCACGCAGTGCATTCCCAGCATTGTGGCGGGCGGTGCTGTGAGCACTGTCCGCCACAATGCTGGGAATGGAGGATGCCACCGCCACGGTGGCGGTGGCATCCTAATCGCTGGTGCGGGACCGCCGCACCACTGGCGGCCGGTCCCAGCACCGCTAGGGTGGCGGGCGGACAGAAGTCCGCCCGCCATCCTAATGGGCCTCTTAATGTTTTAGATGTGAAAAAGTGTCATGTAAAATCCTATTTACTGATGTTGCTTTCCTGTATAGTTTACTTTGCAATATAAAAATTTCAGTGTCGAGGAAAGTATTGTGAGAGTCACTGTATCCCAAGGTAAATCCAATGTTCATATCATTGTCATTTTGTTTCTTGTGATAATCATTAAGTGTTGGAAATTACCATCTTTTGCGTGGTATTGTGAAGAGCAGGCCATTGTGGTGCCGGGTGTAGGATCTTCTTCATGCATAGGAATGGCCTGCTATCTCTGTAAACAGTCCCAGATGCCAAAATGTAACTGGCAGTCTAGAATTGCTCCAGAATGCAGTATCCAGCAGGAAGGAAAAAACTGGAATCCAGAAAAAAAACTTCCAGTTGATCAGGCCAAGCAGCAAGGCGAATAGCAAATTACAAGCAGGAACTGGAGAAAGCGTTGAATCCACGGAGTCCAATGAGCGAGCAATCAAGCAGAAACAACTGCGACGCAACTGGACTCAACTCAGACCTTCTTATATAAGACGTCATGAATTGCAAAGTCTTCCTCTGCATGTGGCATTGCAAGGAGGACGTCTCATGCAGGAAAGAGTCACCCAAGAATCTCCTGCATGCTCCAGTCTGACGTGCAAGAAAGGAAGGAAATGGCAGCCGAGATGACACGATGCTGCGGAATTCCTGCTAGTTGGGGCAAGCAAGGCAGGCGGGAGCCCACGGGGAGCCGGTCTGTCATGAGTGAAAATATTAAGGAAATTTCATTACACTCTGCCTCCTCTTAGGAGCTCCTTGGTTTTGGGAGAATTTAAATGAAACTGCTTAACCAAAAGAAGGGCATGAATCTGATCTGCTGGTTCCCATGAATGATCACAAAGATTGTAGCTCTTCCAAGCAATAAGATATCGAAGCTTCCCTTTAAAGTATCTGGAATCACATATCTCCTGAACCTCCTAAGCAGGTTGTTCATCAACAAGTATGGGAACTGGTCTTTTTTTAAACTGATGTGTTCTACGATGAGGATTGGGTCCTAGGTGCCAAACATGAAAGGAAGGATAAACCTTCCAGAAAGGTGGAAGCTTCAGTCGTACAATGACATTGTTTATGACCTTAGAAATTTAAAAAAGGCCCATAATATCTAGGCGAATACTTAGACCTACAAACAGAGCGAGGTAGATTAGTTGAAGGTATCCAAACTTTGGGGCCCATTACGATGGCGGGCGGAAGCACAACCGCCGTGCTGGCGGATGCAAAAACCACCAGTTACCGCCGGCACGCAGCAGTCCACACGCCCGCCCAATTATGATGCGAAAAGCAGGCCAAACACCGCCGGCAAGCCAGCAACACCGTCCGCCATCAAAGTGCGCCCGCACACGTAGCGGCGCAGCCTAACTGACACACACCGTCCGACGAAACACGTCCCGCCCGGCGCATAAATTACGATGCCGCAAACAAACTGCTCCCACGGCAAAGAGACACCGCACGTGAAAGAGAGGCGGAAACACGGACGCAGAGCACGGACAACGAAGAAGCGGCACCCCGGGCATGAATCCAGCACTGCAGGCCCTTCCCATGCTTCTGCTGATGCACCACCAAGGACGCAACGTACCGCGGAGACGCAGGTAGGCACACACACAACAAGTGCACGCAAACAGCGCACACA